>JANTPZ010000344.1:0-35477 GCA_025593235.1 Vachellia pachyceras | reverse complement strand
TGTAGTAGTTTGGGCATCCATAAAACCTCCGTCCTGGGTTCCCTTCCGTCCACGACGTCCAACGGGGAGCAACCAACCTACAATAGCAGTACCTCCTTAGACCTTCGTATTCTTCATTGCGACTGTTTTGCCTCATCCCACCTACCCTTCTTCTCACTCGTGAGGTGCTTGTCGAAGATGAAGACGACATACTTTTCTCCTCTTCTCTGATTTCAGATTCAGGCTCTCGTGCTTACTGTAGCATTTTGATGATCGCGTCTCACAGAAACACTATCTCCATGGCTGAAGCAGAACAAAACGTTTGCAGCTTTATGGTGTTGTGAAGCTTGGTCAACGTGGCACTTAGGAAACTTGGGAAATTGCCACCTAATGCCACCTCAGCGAAATGCTACAGTAAAAAACCTCCATGTGGAGTGCGTTGACGGACGTCTTGGATCAGTTAACGGTTATGGCATTTTAGTTCCATTTTCAATTTAACATGGGTATTTTTGCACCAAAAAATTTAATATGGTGCCAGATGCCCTTTTAGCATGTTTACATGGGTATTTTAGCACCTTTACCCTTTTTTAAATCAGACCTATTATTACTATTTATGATTATTTTCCAAATGAAAATGATATTCAACAATTTATTTTGGATTTTGGGAGTGCTATTGGTGATTTCATTGGGTTAGTTTGGTTGTTGATTGATTTAGGAATTGTAAATAAATTTTTTTAGACAATCTTTTTATTTTTAGAATATATAGGATATTTGTACCCATTGAGCTTGAGTTTTATAATTTCTTTTAGTTCATTAGAGCCTATAAATTTTTTTTTGAAATGATGAGATTTGATGTTGATGATAAAATATGAATATTATGAATTTTTTGTGAAACTTTAAGTGTTGAAAGTTAGTATTTTTGGATACATTAAGGAAATATAAATATTTTTAGTGATTCTATTGGATGTAACATGATTTATGGAAGAAGGAAATTGGGATTTTAATAAGTGTTTGAAGATATTTGATTTTTGTGACTTTAGAGGATTTTAAGATAATGATTTTTAGGGATTTTTGGTATATTGGGTATAATTTTAAGGAAGAGTAATAGACCTATTGAATGATATGAAGGGGATTGAGATAAGAGATTTGAATTATGATGGAAGGTGGAAAATTGTTGGAAAAACTTAAAGTTTGGAAAGAAAATAAGTTTTATTTAAATATATACTTGTTTTATTAGCATTATATTAATGTGTGATTTAATCAATTGTGTAGATTAATTGTGTCTTGGTGACTTGAGCTTTGGACTTAGATTATTGTGGTATAGCATATTTGCTTTAACATGAGGTAACCACGTTTAATTTATTTTACAAGTTTGTCATGGGTTGTAAGATGTTTTGGAAAACATCATTTGAACCGTAAGTGTTATATTGATGTAAATTTTACTTATAGTGATTAAATTGTGAAATTAACATGAAGTTACATTTGAAAACTAAGTTCTATATGTTTATAAATAATTGGTGAAGCGGATTATATTTTGATATTATGATTTATATTAATGACTCTTTATATAATGTAATATTAGTTTATAATTGAGAACATGATGGAAAAATAAGAATATATATATATATACAAATGAGTTATGAAATGATGGTGACTGTATTGTATTAGACTTACCCAGTCTTAGACTCAGTTGTGGGCGGCTTTGGGAATGGTCAACTCTCATGAGTCTTGGACCCAGTTATGGGCGACCATAGAGAGGATGACATATCCTAGTTTTGAACTCAGTTGTGGGCGGCTAGGAGGGGGCTCATTAACCTTATATTGGTGGTTGACTCTGTCCAAGTCTTCTATCGTTATAAGTTAGAGTCCATGTCGGGTAATACAAAGAGGAGTTTGGTGTATGGGATTATGTATAGATTGTATTGTACTGTATTGGTACACAATTGTTACTGATGTATTCAGTTGGAACTTTGTTATTTTACCCTCTTCTTTATATAGAGTGTAATATATACGTTTGGTATCTATATGATGATCTAGTACCTTATTGGTTTAGAAATGTTATCAATATAATGTTAAAACTTATCCTTACTTCACCTCTTATAATCCTTCTTGAATATTTGATAAATTATCTATTGGTTACTGGGACTTTATGTCTCATCCCATGGTTTCAACATTTTCAGGAGAGGGCCCCAGTATTGGTAGACGGGAAGGAAAAGAGTCAGAAGCACAGTATTGTGTCAACCTTTTGTAGGGCCTCCTCTTTTTGGGACATTTATGTTGAAGATGTATATATTGCCATACATTTAGGCTTTGCATACTCTTTATATCATTTCACTCATTTTGAATGATGTTGTATCACTGCTAATCCGTTGATGTTAGTCTATGAAGTGGGCTAAGGGTGTTTTGATTCGATTGTTTTCTACATGGGATATTTTGGATAATACAGTTGATGTTTTAATGGCATTAAGCCATATCTGGGTTGAGATGACAGATTATTAAACTTGTTTTTCTTAATTGTTTGGATGGATTTTTATTACGAAATTTATGAATGAGAATGTTTCATACCCCTTTTAAACTTTCATATCATTTTTGCCTTTTTTACCTTTTTTTTAGAAAAAAAATATATTTTTCTTAAAATCATTAGATGCGTTTAAGAAAATACTTTACGGTACTCAAATAAAGTCATAGTTTCGAATCCCATTATTAATATTTTTCCAATAATCAATAAAAAAATTGTAGATGCTATAATTATTGGGGGGGCTTTATTAGGTGCATGCCTGGTTGTGTTGTTTGTTTGTTCATCCGGAAATTTTGAAACTGTGGCTGCGCCATGTATCGCCACTTGTTTTTGTTCTTTTCTTACTCCATTGCCTACCCTTTCCTTTTTAATTCATAATAAATCATCCTCATGTATATATTAATTTAATTATACACTAAATGAGTATATTTTATAAATTGATTGAAAAAGTGTATGATTTATTTTGATAATTTTTTTACAGTTCTATTTGATTGAGACATTTCGGATGCTTTATTTAATAAAAAATTAAAAAAATAAGAATTTATTCATAATAATAATTATCAATATTATGTTCAAGATTGAAATATTTTCCAACAAAATTGTTTTGGCAAAAATTATGTCTTTAGATTTATGAAGAAAATTTAAGCCACGTAAACCAGCTGAGCTAATGAAATGGGTGGGGTTTGAGTTTGACCAAAAAAATATATTTTAGTGAAAAAATTAATATTAGATTACATATAAATAATAACTTGCGGCATGAAAAAAAAATTATATATTCCAAACATAAATATAAAAACATGCTTACTTTTAAAAATATTTAAAACATATTTGTATAAATAATTAATTATTCTTGATTGCTTTGAAGAAGCAATCAAAACTTATCCATACACATAATAGGGTTTGGGGCTCTATGCATTTATTTTATGTATTAATAATTTATACACATATTTTTATATACCAATAATTATTGTCATGGACTAATGGCCCCAAAAAGTCCTTTTTTGTGCCTCATACCTTTGTCACTATATACACTTTAATGAGATGAGATTACTTGCACTCATCATATCTCCCTCAATCCTTTCTCTCCTTAATTAATCATTCTTTTTTATTTTGGAATTTGTTAAAATAAGTTATAATTTTTTAATATTTAATTATTAGGATAACACGTATGTCAAATTTCTTAAATTCATTATATCAATTTCCAACAACATATAAGCAAAAATGATATATTTTTGAAATAATATCATTAACTATACATTTACATGAAGAAAATAGAATATTTGGTTGTGTAATCGAATAACTTAACATTATAGATATAAAAAACTTGACATACGTTTTATTCCAATTGTTGAATCAATATGTTTTCTAGTGATTCAAATTTTTTTCATTGTTCTCTCAATTACGCTCAATATCACTTAACTAGGTCAAAAGTATTTTTTGAAATATTGTCCTATGATTTTAAATATAAAATCTAGTAGAAGTTTTTTTATTTTAAATATAAGCTCATAATTCATTTTGTTTCTTAAATTCATAATTCTTTAATAAATTATTCATTACTTCACATATTAAGATTATTTTCATCAACATAGTAGTTTCCAATATAAATGATTATTTTTGAAAAAATTCAACACACATTTTTTATAAATAATAATTTAACTAATTTTTTATCTTTGCAAATTACTTATTTAATTCTTATATTTTGGTTTTTATATTTTAATTCTTATATTTTAGACTATAAGAAATATAACTTATAAATATTGTAAGCATTTATATAGCGATATTACATTTATCTTGCATTTATTTGTTTCAAATTTAGCAAAAATAATCATATGAATTAAAATAATGATGATCAAGTTCATTTTTTTTGGGGCCAACGATCAAGTTCATTTTATAAATGAACAATTTTGCTTTCTTATATAGAAGTTAGTGAGCTTTGAGTTATACTTATAAATGAAATTGTATTTTAAAGAGATAAAATTACTCGCCATTTAAATATAACATGATTATCACAAAACGAAAAAGAAATAACTTGATATTTTTGAACATAAAATCAAATCTATCAACTTTCTTACTATTTTTTTGGACCAACTTAATTATTCAAGTAACAATCATTTTTTTGTACAACAACAATCAAATTACCTAAACTATAAGAATAAATTGTTTTAATCCAATCAAAGTGAGAGTTAAATATAAGCTGCCCTTATTAATAAGAATTTGAATGGTTAATCTTTATCTCATGCTTATTAATTTGTAAGAATATCGAATTTGGAAGATTATAAAAAGTTATTAAAGTATACAAACTTTTTTAAATAGTAAGTAATTCATCAATTTCATATCATGCAGACTGTCTAGGATAAAATAATGATAAAAATTGTGTATATATATTCAAAAATAAAAATAAAATAAAAATATGAAAATTTAATGAGTCACTAAATTAAAAAATCTATTTCGAACAAATTAATTGCCATATGTGGACGTATTGTACTGAATTAAGAATTAGAAAATCTATTCATCATATCCAAGTTTTATTATATAAATAGCTGGACATGAAGATTCTTGTGGTCACTTGTGCTAAGAGGACAAATGGGAAAATATAAAATAAGAAGTTGAAGGGCTTAAATAGATTATTTATAATATGGATTTAAATTATGGTTCAATCCAATGTAGAGTGCAGAAGCCAAGGTTAATTTATTTGTGTTGCTTTTAACTGCAGCTTCTTTGTTAATTCTTTTCTTAATTGTTCACTAATGTCCAATAGACAAATCCTTTTTATCAAAACGTGTAAGCCCGAACCTAACTAACCAAATTCAAGGTTAGACACGAAAGTTCAAATAATTTATTTTAAAGAAAAAAAGCAACTTTTAAATTATCATAATAAGCAGGCACGCAAACTCCCAATAATATAAAAAAAAGACGTGTAAATGATCAAATTGAGATTCAAATTAAATAATAGAAATAGAATTATTACAGAACGAATTATAAATTAAATTAAAGTCCAAATATTAAATAATTTATTGGAATAATTGCCCTTAGATCTCAAATAAGAAAAATGATATATTAAAAAGTTTCATTAACTAGACAATAAACCACTTTCACTTATCATGTAAGGCCTATCAAATATACAAGAAAGTGAGGTTTTGGCATGAGAGGTAAAGTAAAGACAAAGATTCGGTAACAATGAAACATTAAAATAGGGCTGAGCATTGGGCGGGCGGGGCTACCCCGGGGGGCGCCCCGCGCCCCGCCCGTGATGTGCACCACGGGTACGGGGCAGCCCGTACCCGTGGTGTAGCCCGTTTAGGCCCTTGCCCACGGGGCACGGGTCTAAACGGGCGGGTGTCACGGGTAACGGGCTACCCGTGTCACCCCAAAAAAACAAAAAAAAAATATCCATGATCCTACTACATTAGATGGCAGCCAAAAGAAAGATGAGATAAAAAGAATCCACAGTCCTGATGAAAGGTCATTCAAATTATGTGCGTAAAGACTAGGTAAAGGAAAAGATATAAAGCACATGCATAACACAATCTTTTTTCATAAATCACCACAAAAATATAAAGCAATTAACATTGATTCAGATGCTACAAATGTTGAGTCCTGCCATGATGGGCCAACTTTTCACTCAAATAATTATAGTTTCAGAAGGCATCCAGAATCTTTCACATCCGTCTTTCACTCATCAACAGTCAATAGCTTAAGAAAAAAATCCACTACTAATTGCAAAGATAAGTGCTACAACGAACCTTTTGTAAGGAGGAAGCTTCCTCAGAAGCATTACCGGTGGCCCTGCCAAAAAGGACATCAGCCAAATAATGATATGAGCGGTCCATTTTGTGAAATCAATTGTTAGTATTAGATACCAGCACATAAAATGCTGCAGCAGAATTCACCTTTGTATGCAAAACAAGTGTTCAAGATATCGGAATCCAAGCAGCGGTCCACGAGAACAACCTGTCACAAACCTGAGAGTATGGAAGATTAATAATTGACACTGATATTCACCACATAAAAACCACAAAGGTGATCTATGCACATCTTACTTCAAAAACTTTTTCTTGTTTTCCAACGAAAAGCCTTTGAGAACTTCCCAAAACATCTCAATCACATAATGTTCCTATTAGAAAAGCAAGAGCTTAAAATGCTGTTGTCATCATGACATGAAAGTAAGAGCTTAAAATGGATAACAAAAGCAAATGCATATTGCCAAAAGATCTAAAAATACTCATGTAGTTCCTGGTGAAATTAATTATACATGAAGCAACCAACATGCTTAATTTGTCCTGAAATTCTTTGCTCTCATTTATACATTGATAACCAAGGCACTTACGCTGTGATAGCCTCCCACGTAGTTGGTGTGCAACCGCAGATCATCAACATCCAAGCTGTCAAGTGAACCTGATATCAGAAGCTGTGGAAAGCAATTATGTCAAGTGGCATATTAAATCACAATACCATATAGTTACATATGTAAAAGAAATTCTGATCCCAAATGGAAAAATGAGTACAAAAGCAAAGTTAACATTAATATAATCCAAAGTTAACATTACACTGTAAAGTCTAGAAGCTAAATGAGCAACGCAATTCAGGACCCTTACAGCGAACACTGCAAGCGAACACTGCAAATAGAACAGAAGGAAATGAGCAACGCAATTCAGGACCCTTACAGCTGCCTTCGCTGTCGTTAGTTCCTCTTCCGATGTCTCGACTATTGTCGGCAGGCGGCATCGAACGGGAGATCAAAGCGAAATGGGGGTGGCTGAGAGCGGATTTGGGCGATGGCACGACCACGAGTGGCAACGGCAGGGAACAGAGCAGAATGAACCAGAGATGCTGAGACGACACCGTCTCGTTCCGGTGATCGACAGGGAACGGTGAGCGTTTGGAAGATATTGGGGCCGGTCTGAGAGACGATGATGGTTGCAAAGAGGATGAGGGAGGCGAAGCTCGACAATGATAGTGGTGGAGGTGGAAGACCGAAGGGTTTGACAACGCGAAGGAAAAAATGAAGAATGAAAAGGAGAAGAGGCAATATTCATCTGGATTCTGGAAGATATGTGTGCAGTGTGCCTTTGTGACTCTGTCGACTCTCTATTCTGCCACATACACGATACACACACGCGATGCACACGCACAGCAAAAGGATACTGGCAGGGAACGGGTACCCCGTGGGGTAACTTGTTCCCCGCCCCGTTTAAAGGAGAAGTAACCCGTTTTGGACCTGCCCGTAACGGGTCTGAGATGGGAGGGTCGTTGCCAGGTTTTTTGGATCGGGTAGCGGGCGAGGCGGGCAATTTTGCTCACCCCTAAATATATAGAGGAGATTATCTCATTTTACAAAAAAAATACTATTAAACGTACTTTTAGATGAGAGTTAAATGTTTCTAAATAAACAAAATGTGTTTAAACTATCCATGAACTTATAAATAGGATCGGAGGGAGATAAGAAAAGAGAGGGAGACGTTGGGGATCGTAAATATCACGAAACGAGAATAAGAGAGAAGGTGATAAATTGAGGGGGAGAAGTTTGAGAGTGAAGGTTTGTGATTAGCCGTTCGAGGGCAAGCGAGGCAGCCACAAAAGAAGAGCCCGTGAGCACATGTAGGAAATAGTACATTTGGAGGGGCCTACATGCAAATAAGAGAAAGTGTTGGCCTAGGTGTCCTCTTCCTCCAACGTGGTCCAACTTGTAACAACCTCTCTCTCTCTCTCTCTCTCGCGTGCGGGCTCTTTCTTTCGCTCCCTTCCTTTTTTTTTTGTTCAATGTCTCGTTTCCTTTTTACCTTTTCAATTTTTTATACAGTTTTCTCTTGCTTTGAATTTTTTTTAGTTCATCAGCTTTTCCAGGTCACCCACCATCAGGCCCCCTCAAACTTGCATGTGTAGAAAACAATTTTTCTAACTGTGAACATAAATTAAGAAAAAGATATTTTGAAATCCGTAAAAAATATTTTGAGATCCATAAAAAATATCTTAAGATCCGTAAAATCATCTCGAAATCTGTAACTCATTTTTCCCAACGGATTACCAAATAAACACATTATCATATGAGGTCATTTACCATATTGTAAATATTAACGGCCCGTTTGGTTCAGTGCAAATCAGTGGCGGGAATAGGAAAATCAAGATTTTCCAGTGGCAGCGGCTGTTTGGTTTGACAATGGAAATGGAAAATAGATTTCGGTGGCGCCCAATTTTCATGCGAAGGTGGGAACCTCTCTTCCCACCTAAAATGGTGGGAAGGCAAATTCATTAGCGCTGTGGAAGACGGCAAAAGACGTATTTGCCCTAACATGCCATTGCAAAAACTTGAAACAGGAGCTGCCGGAGACGGAGAGAAAAGAAGAACAGAGTGTAATCACGATTTTCTATCTACAGATTTTGGTTGTTGTGAGATACATACATATATAATTATATTATAATAAAGCTTTAAGCACCTTCGAATGGAAGAACGAAGAACGAAAAACAAAGAAAGAACAAAGAATGGCACCGGAGAAAATGAGCTCATCCTCAGCTCATTCGAATGGGCTAAGGATGAGGTGATATATCCTCAGTCCATTCGAATGGATTGAGGATGAGGTGAAATCCATTCGAATGGGCTGAGGATGAGGTGAAAATTCACCTCATCCCATGTAAATATATATATAATTAATAAACATATATTAAATACATATATAAATATATAATTAATAATAAAGATATATATAATTAATAAATATAAGATATTTAAATATTATATAATTAAATATTAAAGCATAAATATAAATAAGTTGAATTTTTATCAATAAATACTTATATTTATAAAAAACATTTTACATTTGTCATTAAGGACAGTATAATCATTTGATACAATTTTCCTACTCTCTTTCCTAAAATTTTAACTCAACCAAACAAAAATTTTTCCATTAACCTATTTTCCATTCTAGTGCCAACCAAACAACACACCCTAAAAAATTTTCCATTCCATTAAATTCCTTGAAATTCATCCAACCAAACGGGCTGTAAGTTCTTTTCAGATTTTTTTCATCTAGAACTGAAATAATGTTGTCTTGAAGATTTGTTTAGATTTAGAGATTTGAAAGTGTTAAAATGTCCCTGAAAAAAACATTAACCCTTTAAAAATGTGTGGAGTAACATTGTTCTAGAACGAAAATTTACGAGATCAATTTGCAATTTAACCATTTTAAAATTAATTTTAGCTGTATTTTAATCTATATGATTTAATTTAAAGGATTGCATTTCATGGTGACCTAAAATAATATGTATTACAATTATAAATGATCCCAACAATTTCTTAACAAAATCCAAACAGATAATTTTACTTGTATATATTATAACCAATAAGATCTGTCACATTTTATTTGTACTCTTTCTAATAATGTTTCATTTATCTTTCTTATGGATCCTGTAAATATTTGGTACAATAATAATTATATGTTGTTAAAAGTTTGATCCATTGTCATATTTATGAAAAAGACTTCGTTAAAAAATAGGTGAAGCCAACTGGGTAAAGCCAACTTATGTAATTTATAGGTCTCTGAAGGGAATTAATTTATAACAAAACATGGTTGAAAGAGGGAAAATTAATTTATGTGATCCCCAAGTCCATATAGGAAACATATATAGACCCAATAAATTTTGGGTAAAATATGACTTACAATTTAATTCTCACTAAAATATATATATATATATATATACATAATTCATATAATATATCAAACATCATGGACTGATTTCTTTTCTTTAGCCAAAATCATGGATTGAATTTTAAACTTTGAAAAAAAAATACTATTTTCCGAATGTTTACATTCTAAATGATGTTTTAGTCCTTTTTTTTTTTTGATGTAGGATGTTTTTGTCCTTCTATATTTGAAATACTTCCAGTAAAATAAACTTTAAGAAATGATAATTAGATAAAAAAAAGTTAATGTAATAACAGTTAGCTATTTAAAAAATTTCTATAAAATGAGTGGTAAATACCTATTCATATAATTGTAATGTAAAAATCTCTCATCATTTTTAAAAGTGACCTATAAGACTTAAATATTTTATTTATAATCGAGATTTCCATATCTGTAAGTGTTTATATTTATTTTTACAGCTTACTTTTTAGTAAGATTTTTTAAAAAAAACTAGTATGTCATTATTTTGAGTTTTGTCAGCAAATTTATGTAGCATGTAAATTAAACAAATACATTAAACAATTGTTTTCCTATATGGTTATTTGACTAAATTAAATTCAAACATTATCAAACCAAATTAAAGCGTAGCTCTTTCAAAGACATTTTTTCCATTCATATTACCTCAAACTTTAAACATCATGCTTTAGCAATTAAAACCCTTTTCACGGGGACTATCTTAAGATACTTTTCTTAAACAAAATTTTGATTATGATCAAAATAAGTTTAACCTTTGAGTCCTTTTCTCACATGAATGAAATGAATATGTTAATACATTTAATCTATACAAGCAGAGATATGTATTAAGTTTGTTTGGTGGAGCGTTTAGAAAAGCCAAACGCACGTTTAACAATTTTTTTCGTAAAACGAGATAATCTCCTTCAAATATTTATCCCGCTTGCGTAAAAATACTTTTTTACCACGTTTTCAAACTGGTACAACATCTATAAAGTATGAGTAATCATTCATGTCAATTCATATTTATACCAAAACAAGTTTAAATTTTTTTGTAAAATAGTTGTCTAAATTTTTTTAAAAAAGCTAAGTGGGATCCTAAAGCAAGGAAAAGCAGGAACAAAGTGAGAAATAATTTGAGGGGATGGAGTCCAATGTCCATTAAATTTGATGGCTACCCAAAAGGCATGTTTTCCCTTTACAACCACAACATTCAGCATCCTATTTTTTTTAAAGCTTCACCATTTCCAACTGCACATTTCATAATTCATGCCATGCATGTACCTAGTGGATTTGGCTCAACAAGGAAGAGTTAATAAAATATTAAGTATTATAAAAAGAAATGTAATAATCAACAGGGGTTTGATTCAACAAAATGAATTATTCCCTTACAACATAAAGAGGGTCCGTTTGGATAAGCGGTGGGAGAAGTGATTTTTTTGTAAAAGTTATTTTGGAAAAGGAATTCTGAGTAGAAGTTAAAAGTGTAACGTGATTTATGTTTGGATTAGAGGTGGGAAATTGACTTTTTTAAAAGGAGAAAGCGTTTGGATAAACGTTGGAAAAGTGATTTTTGTTACCAAATTACATAAAAGGAAAAGGATATGAATCTCGTTAAATACCTCAAATTCATATATATATATATATACCTCAAATTGCTTAATTCGTAGTAATTACAAATATTCCACCTTCTTCCTCATCCATTGGAGTCTTACTCTGGCCGAAATAATCGCCCACGCCACCGCACAGACACGCTCATGGCCTGGACCTCCTTCTGTCTCGTGCTGCCTTGCCAATTAATGCAAATCTGTTTCATCCATCCATGATCATTCGGAAGGGCTTCTGATGAAAGTACATGAAAATGTCCTGCAACGACGACACTTGATTAATGCTCTGCATCAACTGAGTCTGAGGCTCGAAGCCATTGTTCATGGAGGAAGAACTCTGCTCTTCTGGGTTTGCAGGACCTGAAGGAGGATGAGCTCATGAGCACGATGAAGGAAGGCGATCTCGACAGACAACGACGGTGCTCTCTCTCAGGTGGAGTTCTGCGTCCTCATGTTCAGAAGAACAGGGAAGGAGAACAAAAAAACCCATGTCTGAAAAAAAAATTCCTGCTAACAAAAAATACCAGAAAAACGCGACGGAGAAGAAGAACAGGGAAGGAGAACAGAGAAGAAAAAAATGCATGCCAGTTGAAGAAAAAATCGCATGCATGCTAACAAAAAAACCCATTATCTGCAAAACCAGCTGAGGGAGAATAAGAACAGCTTCTCTCACCGTGACCCTTTCTTACTTTTGCCAGAAGGAGCTTTTCTCATAGAAGGCATTCTCCCTCCCCGCTGAACCAAACGTTCAACTCCTGCCCCACCGTGCTTTTGGGGCCAAAAGCTATCTGTACCGCTGAACCAAACACACACAGAATCAATGTTCGAATATGTGTTGTGAAAATCGGCTTACATTTAATACTGAACAGTGTTTCGAATATGATTTCCTTCAATACCCATGCTTAGTAAAAAAGATGTAATGACCAAAACCATCATTAAAAATTGTGATATAGTACTATGTGAGGATTTGTTAATGCCTTGGTAGTTATTCTTCATTGCCAATACATTATAGTAGTGAATATTGAAAGAGAAGTTGTTATTCACCTCAACTTTGGGAATGTTAAGTCATGTGATAGATGTGAGAACTTGTTAATGCCTTAATTGTAATTGTTAATAGCCTTTTTTTTTCTTTTGTATTGAATATTAAAAGATTTGTTATTCAACTTCTTAAATGTTAAGTTTTGTGACAAAATGGAGAATTTGTTAATATGTTGACCGTCGTTGTTAATTAAATATCCCTTTTGTTATGGTGATTGCAAACAAAAAAAAGCAGAGTTGCCAAGTTTTATCCTTTACTAGCAATTGCTCAGGCCTATTTACTACAGCGATGACAAATCACGTTTATACAAATTGAAATTAAATTTTTTTATATATTTATCTTGTAAATTGTAAATCACATTAAAAAAGTAAGTTATAACGTTAATCTAAATAGGCTCCTTATGTTTAAGTGAATGTCAAAGCAGTTGCCATTATTCACTTTCGCTTCAACAAAAAGGGAATGTTAAATTTTGTGACAGTAGTGACAAGCAAAAAATTGTTAATGCTTTAATGCTTTATCTATTATTGTCAATAGCCATTGCATTATTGTGGCTATAAAAAAGGTGCTGTTGATTTTCACCTAAAAAAAAAAGAAGATTTACTGTTTGGTCCCACATAGTGAAGATATTTAGCAAATGGTCCCAAATTTTAAAATATTTAAAAAATGGTGCCATTGACAACACGAGGTGTTGTCAATGCAGCGCATGGTGTTGTCACTTGACAACCCCTGACAACACCATGTGCTGTATTGGCAACACTTTATGTTGTCAATGGGACCATTTTTTAAATATTTTAAAATTTGGGACCATTTGATAAATAAGTCCCTTATTTAGGACTCAACAGTAAATTTCCCAAAAAAAAAAAGGTGTTGTTGATCATTTATTCTAGATTTTTCTTAAATTTATATATTGATTTCTTCACTTTTAACAATATACTTCAATTGATAGTAAACCCTTTTAAAAATTTAAAAAGTGCATATTTAAATTAGCGATAGAAGTTACTTTTTTGACGTGATTTATTATCAACAAAGTAAATATGTAAAAGGGATTTTATCTCGATTTATGTGAACGCGTTTTGCTCAACATTTTCACAAACAGACCCAAAGTTGGAGACTGATCATATCCTTAAACTGATTCGAACCTCAACGTATGCAAAAGAACCTCAACGTATGCAAAAGTCTTCATTTTTAGGTTTATCCACCACAATCAGGTGTGCGACTTGAGTCGAACTCAAATGTGTCAGAGTGAAGCTCTGATGAACCGGATGGGTAAAAAAACACAATATGGTGAGTCTGACACATCAAGATTCAAATTCTTACTTAAAAATGTATTTCCATTTTAGAAAAATTGATGAAATTACATACAGGTTTAAATGAACAGAAAAATCATCATAAAATTCTTGGAAATCATTGAAATTGAAATGCAATCCTTTGAGATTTAAATTATATTAAATGTCAATGTGAAAAGACCAATTAGCCCTAATTATTTGGATCCAAATGAAAGAGAAAGCTACTAACTAGAAAGGGTGAGAATGCCTTTTCAGATTTATAATTAACTTGTCCTATGACTAATTTTTTGTGTAATGATTTACTTCAACATATAAAAATTGACTTCTCGAGTTTGATTATATTCTGCTTAATCTGGCCAAAGAAGTTTGAGGCAAGCAAATCTTCTCAGTCTGCTCATTGATTGACCGAACAGGGTGATTTGTCTTATCTTCCGCTGAGAGATCACCGAGCGTTGAAGTGAGAGCCGTGGAAGGCAATGACGGACGCTTGTATCCGATCCGTTGTAGAAGCCATACACTCGAGTCCATTCCAGGCCGTCATCTATCTCTCCGGCGGAGCTTCTCTGGTCCTCTCTCTCTTTCTCTGTGATTCTTTTAGTGTGTACTTGTGATAGACAATGTTCGCCCAGTTTGTAATCGGAGTCATGTTGAACCTGATCAGGTATTGGGTTCGTTGCTTTCAGTCCCTGGTGCCTCCAATACAGTGCTTGAAGCTGTGATTCCTTACTCCAGGATGTCAACGATCCAGTTGCTTGGCAAGGTTTGCGCTTGAATTTTTCTTCTGAGCGATCCAGTTTATGTTTTTGTTAAATGTTCAACGTTGTTATTGTTGTCTTCGTTCTTCCAGATTCCGCCTCAGTTTTGTAGCCAACAGACTGCTGAAGAGATGGCTTTGTTGGCTTACAATCGTGCTCTTAGGCTCTCCAGACCAGGTCAACTAATCAAAATAAAACTTGTTCTCTTGGGTTCTGTGCTCTGGTCCTGTAAGCATTTGAACATGCTTCTAAATATATACATGGTTTGTCTTATCAGGATCCCCAGTTCTTGGCGTTGGTTTCACTGGTTCTTTGGCTACCACGCGTCCAAAACTTGGGGAGCATAGGTAATATATAATTTCAAGTTATCTGCAGAACTGTTTAATGTGCCTGACTTTATTCAGCCTTGGCAAAGCTTTTAATGGTTGTTCTTCTTTGCCTAACTCTTAAAGGAGTAACTCGTTGATCATAGATTGGCATTAATATTAGCTGCCAGCTTGCGGGTTTATTGCCACTGGTGGTTCAATTCTTTGTTGGCATAACTTGTTAGAACTTTATCCAACTGTGGTAGTCCATCTATGGGCAGTTCTTTTATTTCTTATGGCAACAAGTCTACAAGTTAGTCATGCAAAACTTAGCTGGCAAATTATTAAAAAGGACAGGTATATATTTGAGTGAGGGTCTCTGTTAGGTAGAAAAAGGTTACGTGTTAATAAATCATTTTGTGCGAGGATATTTTTTTTTAATTCAGGAAAATAGTTTTCTGCTTCGTAGGAGAGATTAAAAGTTTTTGTTGTATATTGGCATGCTGTTCTTAATTCTTGGGTTTAACTGTGGATCGTATAATTTACTTAGCTGCAGCAGTGAGTATGTTGGCCAAAGATAATGATACTCCATAAACTTGACTTAGTGCAATCTGATATCAACTAGGATTGCCACTATTTTAGCTTTGGATTCACTTTTATAATGCAAATATGTTACAAGGATGTTTGCCCTTGTAAATTGGTCTCATCTTTTAAGTAGGTCCTTTCCAGGTCACGCTTTCTCTTCCTCTCACTACATGTAGCTTCTTATTTGAGTTTTTGGCCTTGTAATCCCAGCTTAATTTCTTTGTTTATATTCATTTATAGATTTTATATGTCAACAAGAACAGCTGACCGTTTATGGATGTCAACAGTGACCTTGACCAAGGTACTGATGGACCTGAATGTTCTATATGTTCTTGGTTTTGATCATGAACCCAAGAATATAAGAATCACATATCATACTATTTATATACATGTTTAAATTTATTTATTTTCCTTGCTTTTCCAAATTAGGGATTGCGCACCCGAGAAGAAGAAGAAAGAGTCTCTAGTCATCTTTTACTTAAGGTGAGTGGCTGGCCTTAAGGGAGATTGTCCATGTATTAGTTTGCCATTTATGTGCACCACTTATGAGCTACTTTCTTCTAACTGTTTATTCATAGAACTTTTTTTTAAAAAAAAATATTATGCATAACAAACAGTGGATTTCTCATATAATATGATTGGAAATACAATTCCTCCTATACATTCGTGATACTATCTACACTTGTCAACATCTTTGTTTTTGCCTCCTTTTTTTCAACCTTTTCTTCACCTCTTCTCTGTTCTGGTTGTAGGCTATTGCAAACGCATGCAAAGTTCCAGCAACATCTATCTCTGTGTTGACTGAATCTGATGTATCTGATTCATGTGAAAAGCAATTCAATGAAGATCAAGAATTAGAACAACTAATAAATGGCCAAATATGCTTTAAAATTTATCCATTTTGTTTTGGTATGACCAAATTTTTTTGAAGGATGAATCTTAACGGAGTTCAAGCTTACAATTAAATTTGACGTTTGAAGGACATTCCTTCTCCTTTTTTTGCAGAAGCTCATGCATCAGCAGAAAGGAAAATAATTCTACCTGGTTCTTTTAATCCATTACATGATGGGCATCTCAAGCTTATGGAAGTTGCCACTCGGTAAACAAGCTCATTTGTGGTCATTGTTATTTATGTAATTTCCTGCTGATTTTAATGTGTTATCCTTATTTCAGTAGTTCACTTGTGTTATTTTGATACGTGCCTTACAAAAGTTGACGTTAAAATATACTTGTAGAAATTAATATTTGTTCATATAACTTGGCATTAGTTGTTGAATAACTTAAATGATTTAATTTCATCAATAGATTGCAAATAATGGAGTAAAGAAACACATTTAACCTTTTAAGTATAAATTAACAATGTTGTTAATGTTAAAATTTTCAGATATCTATTTAGTTAGGCAGAGATGGTGTGAAATTAACACTATGATATAATCACGATCTTGAATTCACCAAATTATATGTTCTTTTGAAAATTTGTATAGGATTGCGTTTTAATGTCAGCCTGTTCAAATGTCTTTGCATCTGTTGGTAATTTCAGTTTAAGATTTCACTCATTAAGATCTCATCTATGCAGCATTTGTGGTGGCTGCTATCCATGCTTTGAAATATCTGCAGTTAATGCAGACAAACCTCCATTATCAGTGTTGGAAATAAAGAATCGTGTCAAGCAGTTTGAAAAAGTTGGTGAGCTTCCTTCAACCTATTCTTCCTGGAGATTCTGAATTCCAAGTGTTGCCTAGTTCTAGATACAATTTTGCTAATAAAATATCTTTTCATGTGCTAATAAATGATGAACTATATTTCCTCTTTTATGTTTAAGGACAGATTCTTGCAATTTGGCCTGCCATACGATATAATTGTTGCATTCAGCTTAATTTGTGTTAACAATTTAGCATGAATACGACATAACTTTTATGTAACAGCTGATGCAAGTGCCACACAGAGATATGAGATAACTAATGATGTAAAATTGTTTCCAGAGATAACTATGGTGTAAGATTCGGTGAATAGGGTTCATGGGTTCCATTAAAGTTGAAAGTTCATTTCGTTCAAAGATAATATTCTTCTTTTATGTTGGCCAAAAAAAAGGTATTCCACTTGTGTGTTTAGCTTTTTCCTATCATCCTGTAATGACACCTGAGCTTAAGATTATTGAGTGTCTTGTTTAGTGCTGTTTACCGCATGATTTAAAGTTCTAATGTTACTGTCTACTTCATTGGCAGGGAAGTCAGTAATCATATCCAATCAACCTTATTTTTATAAGAAGGCTGAACTTTTTCCAGGCAGTGCGTTTGTAATTGGTGCTGACACAGCAGTGAGGCTTATTAATGTATGAAATCGCACCAAACTTTTAACGACTTCATGTCCTAAACACTTATACTACATGGTTTGTTTCAGTTATTATACTTGACTGAGAACAAAATTTTGAGACATTGAGTAATATAAAATATGGCCTAGTGAGAATTAATCAAGGTTGATGGCTACGTTTCAATTAACATGTGTTTGTGCTTCAACTATGGAATGGTGGAAAGTAAGTCAAACCTTTTTCCCCCCTTTTCCCATTATGTAGTCACAGCTGTCAAACGTGTTTTGCAACAGACATTGACTTGCTATGAACATTTTGGTAATCCAAAGATAATAGGATGAAGTAGTATCAAATTTTTGGGGTCTTTTTGATAACCTCTTTGAAACAGTATAAGGGGGCGTTTGGATTAGCTTTTGAAAAGTGATTTTATACAATTCGAAGTATGTGAGGAGTTTTGTCTCAACTTACGTGAAAGTGATTGTAGAAGTGTTTTTAGAAGGTTGACAAACACCCCCTAAGCCTATAAGGTTCATTTAGTACTATAAACATGCCTACAAGAATATAAAAGGGTAAAGCCTGAAAAAATCGGAAAAAGAGTAGTGGAAGAGCAGAGAACAGGAGATGTCTGATTCTTTCCCACTCTACCATTAGTGTTTTGTTACTGTAGTTGAAGGGATTACAAATTGGCCCAATTATTTATTGATTTATTGCCCTAAATTTCAAGTTTTACTATGTTAGTTATACAGAACAAGTGTGCCTTTTTGTTGCTCCATAAATTTAATTAGCTAATTTCTTCATGTACTTTATGATATGTAGCCTAAATACTATGATGGGGATTACAACAAGATGTTGAAGACACTCATTGGTTGTAAAGAAACAGGATGCACCTTTCTTGTGGGTGGTCGGAGTGAAGACGGTGCTTTCAAGGTGTTTCTTCATAATACTTTAGAAACATTTTCAATTTTTAATTTTTTCTTTCATGTTTATATTTTTGTTCTGTGTTGGTGAGACCATTGTATGATGCTGTAGGTTCTTGAGGATTTGGATATTCCTGAGGAACTAAAAGGCATGTTCATCTCTATTCCAGCTGAACAGTTCCGCATGGATATATCTTCCACTGAGATAAGGAAAAGAAGCGGAATGTAAATATCGGTGTAGTTCAGAGTCCTGTTGATAGAGTTCCAGTGGCACAAAAATAGGAGACGGTTTAGTCTTTAATTATTTATTATGGTTTAGTGTTTATTTTAAATGAGTCAGTTGTTGCTTTATTCTGTCAGTTATTATTAAGTAGTGTTAGCAGGAGATTAGGAGCACTAAGGCCAGTCATGCGTAGTGTCCAGGTCAATCATGAGTAGTGTCCTAGAATTTAGGGGATTAGTTATGTTTATGTGGTTATAAATAGCTGGGCTCATGTAATCCAAGATATCAACGAATGAATTGAATGAATCAGAATTTATCTTGAGATTGGAGATTCTCCATTCTTTTGGCTTCTTATATCTTTCACTTATGAGATCCTTACATTTGAGAAAAACTAGAAGAGATTGATGAGTACTTAGATTCTGGTTATTATACCTGTATAGTCACAAGATTCAGCTCAAAAATAATCACATAACTGTACACAAGGTTTATATTATAAATTTATGTATTTAGATAAAAGCAAGTCCATGCTCTTGGCTTGTACTCTTTTGAAAAATGAGTATCGTAAATAAGAATGGAAGTTGCAGTCAATGGTTCAAATGCAAAACGTAATTGTTGATTCTGTTCCTACTATAAAACTGCATGGTCGTAACGCTGAAAAAATCTTGATCATACATGTTCCTAGAATCTCTTCAATGGAGTGGAGGGTAGATACTAAGATGATTTCCTTAACTAGGCTGCTACTACTACTACTCATCTTTATTAGGTTTCGGTGAATGGCGTATTGCACGACACACGGGATATGAATACATAATGCATTTCCCTCCCAGGTTACAAGAAAGAAATGTAATCTGTTGTCATTTGTTGTACTAAAATTTATAATTGCATGCTTCTCATTTGTTATAAACTTTTTGGTAATTATATTACTTTTTTGGGACCTCAGTATGATCTTCTGCTTAAAGGTTTTGGCAATTTATCTGTTTTTGGAGTGCTGATAATTATTCCTGATTGAAAATAATTTTTTGAATTTCTGGCATTGTAATTTCTTTTAAAAAAAAGTGAGGTTTGTTTTCATGTTCGACGTTAGTTTGTCATATTTAAATTGTGATAATTTTTTTAAAACTTGAATCACCCAAAAATTCCTATATTTGAAGATGAAAAATGACGAAATGTGCCCCAAATATTTTACTGAGATGTCCTACATTTATTGAACGACCTTGGCATTTACATAGTTACAGCAATTTATTGGCAGATAAACCAGATTTCAGAAATTCATTTACACACACCATGTGAATTTCATTTATTTCACGGGCCCCCTTGGAATCTTGCTGAGAAATTTAGAGTCCAGTTTCCAGAACAATCTGTTCAAGTCTCTGTTGCCTTTGCTTGCGAGATAATGAACTTCATATTCATAATGCTCATACATGACTGGTATAGTTACCATGCAGAGAAAAGCTGCATTAAAAACAAATACAAATCAGATCAATTAGGGTTATTATGTTAGAAGCTTAATGACTTTGCCATGATATATAAAATTGCATATTTGTTTTGTCATCTTACTGATATATAACAGATTCAGAGCTGTGAAAGAAGCCCCGATAGCTGACAAGATCCAGAGTCCAGCAAGTGTCTGAAATTTTAAGAACTTGATGTTAGTGAACAAGTCATTGGATTTGGAGAGTATTTTTGAGAGAAATTGAAGAGTTTCTAAATACTACCGTGAATATAAGTTTCAGATCTTTGCCAGTTGAAATCTCGTAAAATGTTCTCATGAACCTGTTGAGCCTCTTGGATAGGTATCTCCAGGTGGATTCTGACATCCCAACCTCATAGATACATGGAGGACTCCTGCAATACAATTAATTAACGATATGCAGCATGGAGACCGTAGAAGGATAGGAATGCAATTTCCTTTTTTTACAATAGGGGCTTCAATAAAAAATATATGGTTATTTTTTTCTCACAAACAAGCAAACTATTGACTCCAAACTTATGATTCTATTGAAAAACTTAATAAAAAATAAAAATGAAGAAAAGTCGCCATTGAAAATCTTATTAGTGAGAAGGCCTTCATAAAAATCTATACATAGAAGATACCGGTACTTTGTAAATTCTTATTAAAGGCAGAAGATAAGACAACTTTCACAAATGAAGACTACAAGGATGAGATATACATTACCAAGTGAGAAGTCCTGCAGAATTATACCAGAGGAAGAAGAAGATCATACTGAAAATGAGAAAGTAACAAAGTAAAGTAATAAAATGGAATTCCACCACTTCAAGCATAAACCAAATGGTGGATATCCCAACTAACATAACCGCTGATAGCTTCTTGTTTTTCCACATCAATACATCAGCAACTGCAAAATATATCAGCTCAACAGTATCAAAAAACACACTTTTACCCAAAAAAAAAAGAGAAGAGAAAGAAAATATATCCTTTCAGCCATTGTCAGCCTTGAAGCTTACAGATAATTCTAAACCCTAAAAATAATCTCAATGAATGATACTGTGATTCAGTGTACTGAGCCAGATGGTTTCAAGAAATTGAACTCTACTTATTCTCCATAAAAAGATTTCTCTGATAGTTTAAAACTTATTGATGGAAAAATATTAATTACATTTTGAAGAGCTGCTTATCCTAATATGCTTAATATACTAAAATCAAAATTATTTTACAAGTACCTATATTTTTTCTTAATTTTTAATTTAGTATCCATAAATTTTTCTTTCTTTATGGAATCCTTTAAATTTACTTAGTCTCTATAAGCCCTTGCATAGAAGCTACCAGTGCTAACACAGCAAAAAAAAAATTTCAGCCAAAGCTAAAAGCTAAAGGATTTAATCTAGAGAGAAGAAAACATGGGTGCCAAATTAAAAATTGAAGAAAAACATAGGCGTATCTATAATGGTTTTTCCAAAAATGGTGTAAGAATCTTTCACACTGTAAATTTTTTTTTTTTGTAATTCAAGAGAGTTTATTTCTTTTTCTTCAAGTTAATAAACCTGAAAGAAAAATGCAGCACTTGGGTTGTGGAAGAAAAAAATAAAACAAAAGGAAGATTAAAAAGAAGGTTGAGTTAGAAAAATATCTGACCCTTTCCTCCACCAAGAATGGAGTGAAATGGCCTTTGACGACCAAACAACCTTAAAGCTTCATTTGAACGACTTGCCATTACTGCAAAAATAGAACTCTGAAACTCTGTTTGATGATTATGCTTCCTTAGCCTTCCTTAACCAATTTATTAGAGATGATAAATTGTGATTCATGGGCCATCACATGACTCTATATATATATATATATGTATGTATGTATGTATGACAGCCAAAGAAGGTAAATCTAAGCTTTGAAACAAATTATAGTGAGGGAAAGGAATGACTTGGCCATGGCCTTCAAGTTTTATTCTCACGTGCTCTTGGTACATTTACCCACATTAATATCTAATGCTATTCAATTAAAATTATTATTTTTATTACTAAAAGTATATTATAACCAGGCATGTCATATGATTGTTGATTGATTGGGGCGTGCTAGGTATCCCAATTATTTTACGAAAAAAGTGCATTTTTATTTGTTTAATTTTATATGAGATTTTATTTCAGTCAATTAATATCTTTTCAGTTTTTTTAAATCTTAATGCTTTATGAAGAAAAAATGTTGGCAATGAAATTTTAATGTTGGCAAAACATAATTAAATGATGACATATTATGTTTGATTTAAAAAATAATCATAATTGACACAAAAAAATCATCATTTGAAACTAATTTTGTGGCAACTTACATACATATATATATATATATATATCTTGTTTAATATTCACACCAACCCTAATTAACATACTATATGCATAAGGACCAAACGCTACGATTGAGATGTATTTAAAAGAAAACCCTACAATGGAGAAATCGTAAGGAGCCAACAAAAGCAAACTATAGAGATTCGATTAAAAAATTTATTCAGATAAAGCTATATGGACAGATGAATTAGTTTTTCCAAATAATTATAAGAATACTGATATTCAATGCGACATGATTTGTTCCAACTTGCTTCAGTGTCGTAAGCGAGATGGCAGAGTCACAGAATTAATTCTGTTTGGTGGGAGTTTGGTGATCACAGCAGGAATCAATATTGTGACTTCATAGGATATGTCTATCAAAGTTGCAGGCTTCATCATACTTATATTCTTCAGACATGAAAATCCTCAAGTTTAGTTTGAGGTCCAGCCAGCAATCACAAGTCACAATAATGAAATGAAAGTGCAATATGCCGAGAAGCAAAAGCTCTCAAACTATAAGTAGGACTTCAACATTATAAGCACTGAAATAATCACAATCACCTGAGCAACTAGACTATCAGAATGAGAATTTTAAGATGCGTATGAAGATAACAAAGCTTTCATACTGTTGGAAAATAACATTAACTATAACCAGAGTTGGGAAGTATGAACAACCATAATACATTATCCATATATATATATATAGATATATAATGATATATCGTTTCAGGCAGTACCCCATGATAACACATTATAGACCCTTCCATTTACTGCATGAACCGTTCAGGATTGGAAATCTTCATCCCCATTCTTTTGTTTTAAACAAAAAAAGAGCCACCAGAATTGACGTAGAACCAACCTACACCATTATATTTCAGGCCTTTTCAGACTCTCCTCCTTGTTGGTGATGGTTGAAATTGGAAGTGGCCAATCCAACACCTTCATTCCGGTGCTTCTCCCAGCCGCCGGTATCAGCCCTGGAGTGAGTCCAGTAGTATACAATGGAAGCCAACAAAGACAACAATGTCAAAGCAGCACCAGCTGCAAACACTCCTTTGCGGAGGGTGGCACAAGATAAGTCATGTTGGCCAAAGAAGCCCAGGTACTTTGTGTGGTACGCGTTCCTTGCTGATCCTGCTAACAAGCATGCCTCTGCTCCCAGAAATGTAATCCTGATATTTAACATCGAAAAGCAATCATCTCAATTTTCACATTCCATTTCTATTCAAACACTATATCAACACCTATAATAAAATTTTTAACTCCATCAATTGTGAATTCCAACCACAGTAGAGTTAACTGATTTGCATTCACTAGTTTGAAAGAACTTGTTATTTTGCAATTCCCCCTCATGATAAGCATAAACCTAATGAAACTACCCTTCAGCTTGTATAACCTTAAGTTGACAACAAAATACCAATACCAATAGGGGACTAATGAATTACCCTTCACTTTCAATACCCATAAGTTGACAATATATCAATAGATGACTTTCAAATAAAATCACAGTATGTCAGTACTAATCTTAGTTGACTGTGATATTAATCTCTGTCGCCATCCTTTTGTTTTTATAAGAGCATATTGTATATGCTTTGACAGGATTTGGCTTACTACCTTCAATTACTCAGCCGCTAGGTTGTTTCTATTTTTAAATAAACCAATTGAGATTTCTCTTCAGCGATAATAATTAAAATTAAACTTTTACAATGGATAAAAAGAATAGAAAAAGACAAATAGAAACTTTTGTAACAGCTTATGGGTTAAAAGAAAAAAGAATCTGCACAAATCGCTCGGTGTGATGTAAATCCACCCCTATTTCCATAACAAATTACACACTGTATCACTCTATTGAGCCCTGATTGGCTCTAACCTGTGATAGAGAAAGCATAGGTGTTGATAAGTTACAGATATGGAACGGGCGAAAATGAAAGATAGAGAGAGGAAGAGGAGATAAGGAAAATGAATTTTTGAAGCGTGGAAAAAGATTGAAGAAAATAATAGAGATCGAAATTAATGAGACGAGGTTTACCAAGAGAAAATGAACAAGAAGGTGGCGCAAGTGGTGGAGCAACCAGTAACAAGCCCTTTGCCGAAACAGAGGCATCTGGTGACACCGTGAACCACCACCTGGCTTACCAGCAACAGAGCAAAGGCCGCCAGACCGTACACCGTCGACGCATCGGTGTCGTAAACGCAAAAGGTCCGGTCGTCGTACTCATCGTTCACGATTTTAGCCTGAGAAAAAAAACGAAGAACGCAAATAGCAGTGAGGTTCCACACTCCATAGCATGGCTTTACTGGAAAGAAAGAGGGTTACCTTGCTACGACGGCGTTCGGCGCCGACGGCAAGAACGAAGGCGATGAGGTGGAGGGAGACAACGGCGGCAAGAATTGGGATGGAAACGGCCATGATCTACTCACACTGCTTCTTCCCACACAATCTCTCTCTCTCTCTCTCTCCCCACTTTACTGTGTGGGTCGATGTTGCAGACAAGGTGATGATATTTTGGATTTTTATCAGTAAACTTCAAAGTTCACCCGCTATTTTAATTTTTCCAGCTTTTCAAGGAATAATTTATAATAATCCCAATTCACCTTTTTTTTTTTTTTGCTTTTCTTCCTTTATTTTTGTCTCTTTTTTTCCCTTTGTTCTTGTCCGTGATTTGATTTGACAAAAAATGAAATATTTTATTATTTTTATTGAATAATTTTATATAAAAAATTCTTTTAATCATATTCTTTTTTGGGAAAATGACAGAAAAAATACCTCGACAATAGTGAATCCTAAAAAGGTGATCAAAATTCTAAATCTCAGACTGATGATAGTTCCTCACGCATTTTTATTTAAGTTTAAAGAAAATGTGTTCAATGCTCCTAAAACAGCAACATTCACACCAGACAATTACGGGAACCTTTTTACACCGAACGTAGGGCGCTTCAATTTAAAAATGCCTACCCACGATGCATTCGGATGAGGCACTGGGCGCATTCGAATGGGGGGCGGGACCTTCTACACCACACATAGGAAATACGGTTTAAAAGGCATACAAAGGATCATTCGAATGAGGCCAACTCTATTCAAATGACATATCTATCCGATTGAGGCATAACACTAATCCGAATGAGGCAATGGGGACTATGAGGCAATCGACCTTTATCTTAGCTGCGGTTATATGGAGGCACATTCGAATGAGAGATAGGTCTTATTCAAATTGAATCCTCAAATCTTTTTAAACCAAACATATTAGAAATGGTTTAGAAAGTGATCTTTCTAAACCGATGTTAGCAAATACGGTGTAGACAGTGAAGATGCTGCACTAATTCGGATGAGACCTATCGCTTATTCTGATTAAGATGTCCAAATTTGTACGTTGACGAAGATGAGTGACACAATCGAATGAGTTGTAGACCTTATTCAAATAATACTTTCTAAACCGTTGTTTTCATATATGGTTTAGAAAGTGAAAACGCTGCACTCAGTCGAATGTACTCTATCCCTCATTCGAATGAAAGAGTCCAAATTTGTACATCGACTAAGATGGGACAGAGTGACTAAATCGAATGAGTGAAAGACCTAAATCGAAATGCTGTAAAATAGGTTTCCATTCGAATGAGGCACAAGACGCTTGCGAATGAATCAAAGGATACTTTATAAACTTTTATTTACAAATACGATTTAGAAAGTTGAAGAGGCATGCATTCGAATGAGGCACAAGACACAATCGAATGATTCAAAGGAGACATTCTAGACCGCACAAATGAAATACTGTTTAAAAAGAAAGTTCA
This sequence comes from Vachellia pachyceras, assembly GCA_025593235.1. NCBI lineage: Eukaryota > Viridiplantae > Streptophyta > Magnoliopsida > Fabales > Fabaceae > Vachellia > Vachellia pachyceras. Next base: position 8,764 of record JANTPZ010000344.1, on the reverse strand, counting down.
CAGGCGTGGCGTCCATTCAAATGTGCATATGGCTTATATTTGATTTTGAACATCCTACACCGTACAATGCCTTGATTATAGTTCTTGAAATGAAGGGTCTCAATGCCTTTCTAAATCGTTCGTGAAATGAAAGGTCTTAATGCCTTGATTATAGTTGGGACATAGGACTCATGACTCATTGAGAGGACACGTTGAGAGATAGGTCTCATCTTAATCCTAATTTGGACATCTTAATCTGAATGAGTGCAACATCTTTACTGTCTACACCATATTTGCTAACATCGGTTTAGAAAGATCACTTTCTAAATCGTTTCTAATATGTTCGGTTTAAAAAGATTTGATAATCCCATTCAAATGCGCCTCCGTATAACTGCAGCTATGATAAAGGTCGATTGCCTCATAGTCCCCATTGCCTCATTCGAATTAGTGTTATGCCTCAATCGGATGGATATGTCATTCGAATGATCCTTTGTATGCTTTCTAAACTGTATTTTCTATGTGCGGTGTAGAAGGTCCCCGCTCCCCATTCAAATGCGCTCAGTGCCTCATCTGAATGCATCGTGGGTAGGCCTTTCTAAATCGAAGCACCCTACATTCGGTGTAGAAGTTCACTTTCTAAACCGTACGTGCTAGGTTCGGTGTAGAAAGGTTCCCGTAATTGTCTAGTGTGAAGATTGCTATTTCAGGGGCATTGAGGACATTTCCTTTAAACTTCGGTAAAGACACGCGTGGAACTATCATCAATCTGGGATTTCGAATTTCGAATCACCTTTCTGGGATTCACTATTTTCGAGGTACTTTTTCCGTCATTTTCCTTCCTTTTTCCCAAAAATCTCATATACATCTGCCTTAAATTGAGAAATTTAAATCAAATTAATAAATTGAATAAATCTCTAATTAAGTTATTGTGCATGTTTGGAAATCTTTTGGAAAAGTAATTTTATGCAAACCGAGATAAGTATGTAAGAGAATTTTTGTCTCGACTTTGTACAACGGGGTTTCAATGTGCTTCCCAAACAAGTGCATTAACTCAATTTATGATTTCCCTCTCCTAATTGTGTCCCTTCTCTTAAAAGAATTTAATTGTGGTTGAATTTATTTTTGGATTATGGTCCAATTTTATTTTGAAAGATTCCACTTAGAAGTGTTAGATATTCAAAAAAAATTTTGATTCAAAGTTGTTATGGGGTCCGTTTGGGAACACAAAGAAATATTTTTACGTAAATTGAGGTAAATATGTTAAGGAGATTAGCTAATTTTGCGAAAAAAATATTATTAAATGTGCGTTTGGACTCTCCATAATCGTTACCAAACAAACTAATTTGTGTGTTTGGGAATTCGTTAGGAGAAAGGAGTTTAATGATTACAAAAAAATTTACGAACTCCAAAAAGAATTTACGGATTTGAAGATGATTTTTACGAATTTTAATATGTTTTTTACTAATTTCAAAATACCCTTGACTCGCGTATACAATTTGTAACGTCCCATCAGTCGGTTTCTTAAAAAAAAGACAGATGGCAGAAGGTGGCGTGTACAGTGTGAAAGAATGGAGAGAGGGAGGTTGAGTGAGATTTAAGGGAAAGGTTTAAAAAAACAAAGCGCAGGAGGTGGCGTGCAAGTAAAAATAAAATAATTAGGGAAGGAAAGTGAGAGATGGAGTGGGGAAGAAGTAACAAAAATGAGAATAGGCGCCGGATGCAATAGGTGGGGGTATTATAAATACCCCCAACCCAATTCATTTGTGCACCGAGAGAGGAAGCAGAGAGGGGGGGAGAGTCTAAGAAGATATAGAGGGAGAGAGTGAGAGTTCAAGGGAGGTTTTTTCAGCTTCAAAGTTTTGCTTGCGGGATTATTTGGGTAAACAAAATGATTTATTTTCATCAGACTACTTTCATAAAAGTTGTTCTAAATATTTTTCTATTTCTATTGGTAATAATATTATTTGGATTAGAGAATATTTTGGATTTAGATATTTTTCCTGTTGAGCAGGAAATCATATACTAGTAAAGTGATTATTATTATTATTATTTTCTGTGAGAGTAGAATTATTTATTGATAACTAAATTATTTTTGAAAGTATTTATCTATTTTTTTGTTGCTATATAAGGTTTCTAATATATAGAATATTTGATCGATTAAAGTTGAGTTAAATATTTTATTTGAGATTTTGAAAGTAATAATAAATCTTTAATAACCTAAATATTTTATTTGATGCTAATGGAGATAATAATAAAATTTTGAGTTAAATATTTTATTTGAAGTTTAAATTTTAAAGTTGAAATTTTTTTAGTGTGAAGTTGTTTTTGAGATATTAGTAATTTTTAGATGTATTGAGGTATTTTTTTTAAAAAAAATATTGTTTGAACCATTTAATTGGTATATTGAAAATGTTATATATATATATCTTAATATGCAAAAAATTATTATTTTGCCATTATATAGTTTTTTAAGTAATTTTCATTATAAATAGTTTAAAAATAACTTTATATTTGGTAATTATTTATTTAAGTTTTGTATTAAATCCGAATTTACATTACTGTGTAGATTTCTTGGTGATTGGACTGTATTTGGTTACTTTATTCTCAAGGCTAGTGGGATTTAGCTTGGAATTAAGGTAACCGGGATTAATTTCTTTTAAATGCTTGTTGTGGACTGTAATGCGTTTTCTAACCCTTACTTTCTTTATAAAAAAATTAAATTGTGATTTAGAAAATTTTACATATTTTTATATATGACATTTATTCGATGAAGTAGTGTACTTTTGAACAATATGACATCGGGACTGTATGGATGACGGATGTGCATTTATATTATTATGTGTTATATTATGGGGTTATTTTCGGGACGAATGAAGAGTGGTGAATTATAGTATCCCTCAACTTTTGCTGATCCTTGGCCCAGATTTAAGCTAAGTTGGTGTGGGTGGACACCTCTTTACCTTGGCCTGTAGCAGGTGGTATAGGAGGGGCCAATGTTCTTAAAGTGACTAGCTAGCCATTGGCTAGGTATAATAGCACTGATAGACTGTGCCATGTCCAGAAGTTATAAAGTAGAGCAGGTGGATGGGGGATTATGATAAATATTATGTTATTGAATTATTATTATACTGATAAATCTGCTTCTTTGACTTACATTCATATCCTGCATATGTTAGAAATTGATTTTGGTTACTGAGACGTCATGTCTCATCCCGTTATTATAATTTTTTAGGTGATGCCTCTATTTCTGATAGAGGCCCAGAGAAGCAGCCAGAGGCATAGTTATTAAGCCTTGTAGGCTCTTTTTGGTATTGGTATTGTATTGTATTGAATTCTATATTGCCATATAAGGCCCATTATTATGATGCATTGTATTTTGGGAAGGCCGACAAGAACTTGTGGGCCCTGTGATGTTGGTTCATTATTTTGTGCCAAGCGATTTGAATGTTATGTGACAATTTGTGAACAGATCGTGTGACAAGGATCCGGGATGCCTTATTTAATGAAATAGCTTCCGCAAAATTCTGTTGTTATTTAATTATTTTGGTTAAATTATTATGATATAGGTTTTGGTCTTTCACCGTTGGGGGAAAGATTTCCCAAACGCACCAATGAAAGTTTTCATATTGAAGCATTTTTTGGTAATCTCCATGTATATCTCTCTTCATGAATACTAAACTACCACCTTATTCTAAATCAGGGAAATTTACCTTTTAATATCTTTTAATATGGCTTGTCTTAACGTTGGTCTTCTTGTTCCATCTGCCACCCGTTATTGCCACGGCCTCACTCTCAAATGTTGTAACTACCGCCGCCACAACCACTAACACTGTCACCGTCGCCACCACCTCCATCTCGGTCGCTCCGTCCTCTTGGAGAGATGATGAATCTAAGGAAAAAAATGAGTTTTTCTTTTTTAATATATTAAAAGTATTATAGACTTTTCATTATTATTTTTTGTTTGGTTAAATGTAAAAAAATATTTTATCGATCATTCCACTTAATAACATACAATGCTGGACAAGGGCGAACCTACGTGTTGTTGAACGGGTTCAACCACACCCCATGATTTTCAGAAAATTAGGTATATATTACTACTATGTGATTTATTTTGTATCCACTCATTTGTTAATTTTAAACCAACTAAATTTTTGTTCAAATTCTTCTCTAAAGATATTAAAAATAAATCTCACTTATCTTCTCAAAAAACAGTTTATACCCCCTGAACTAAGGTCCTGAGCTCGCCATTGATACTACGTTTACGATTGCATAGCACTGGATTGCATACTACGGCTGTTTACAAAGGACATGGGAAGAGGGTTCTCTCACTTTTTTTTTCAAATTTAAATTTTGTTATTTTTTTAATGAAAACTGGGTAACATTCAAAACTTCAAATACATTACATAGGGTTTTGGTTTGGCACTATCACCTCTTCCCCATCTACTTCCTGTAGAAAGGGAGAAGTTGATCATAATAACAAAAGTTTCCTACCAAACTATGGGTAATTTTGGTTAAGTTATCCGCTATGATATTTTCTCCCTCGACACATGATTTAATAAAATATTATAATTTTGGGAGACTATCAAACGGGCCTCATCAACCACATTCTTAAAAGGATTATTGTTGTTACACCCCCTAGAAACTAAATTAATCGCCTCAATGCAAGCTGTATTAATTGTTATCTGATTATACCACGATTCCGGCATAATTGTAACCCATGGATGATTGCAATAATTTTCACAACAATAGGAGGAACCCGAGTAAGCTTGTAGCTGAAACCACCTAACCAACGATCATTTTCTCCTCAGATGACTCCTTTACAACCACTTCACCCTGAATTAAGAACAGAACCATCAACGTCTAGCTTGAAAGCATCTACCCTTCCGTTGATGTCCTCTTGTAGCTTGACTCATTAACCTGCATAAAATTTACAATGTGACAAGAGAGATTGATCTCAACAAGCTTGAAAGCATCTACCCTTCCGTTGTTTTATTGTATATATTGTAATTATTAATTATGTAGATCATATTTTAATCTTGTGAATTTATTTATCTCCATTTATAATAATAATTTTATAAAACAATAAACATGAATCATCTATTTTTCTATTAACGGCTGAAGATGAGATTCTGCACACAAGTGAAAAGGAGAAGTGATAATTGTAGGGAACTGGGCCTACATAAAAACAGTGTGAATGAAAAAAAGTTCAAGGCATTTTGAAGATGAGATGACGTCATGAAAGCAACTTTGTTGACCTGCACCTCTGGACCAGGTCTGAACTATCGATTTCGGAGAAAGATTCTCACGCATAGTGGGCCCATTGATTCCATAATTTAAGGATTCAATTAAAAACAATAAAATAATAAAATCAAGGTGTAACCGCCGTTCAATAGTGTTTTTCCGTAAAACAAGATAATCCCCTTCACATATTTACCTCGACTTACGTAAAAGTATTATTCTACCGTATTTTTTAACGGGCACAATATCTAATTTATAAGTCACTTCTCATTTTCCAGTCATACCATTTTAATGCATAAATGTGATTTATTGTTTTTTTTCTCTCTTCTTCAAAATAAATTTAATATCATATACCATTTATTGTTTATGATAATTATTTATTAGTTAAAGTAACTTATATTATGAACAAAATATGGTATTAAAATTTGAAGTCAGCTAAAATTGATTTAATTAATAAAGATCTCTCTCATAGATGTGCTTAAATCCTCTTGCAATCATGTTGTAAGTGTAGAAATATGCGTGTTTAGGAATCTGTTGGAAGAAAGAAGTTACGGATTCCAAAATAATTTTATGGATTTCGAGATGCTTTTATCTTGATTTGCACCTTTGGGAAAAATCGTTTCCCAAACATGCACATTATTGGTCATCCATTCATATGTAACACCATTCATATATAAAAATATAACACCTTTAATTCTTAATATAATATCAATGTGTATTTTATTTCAAGGTAATCTTATTTAAGACAGTATCAAATACTAAATATGAACACATTTTTAAATGAGTTTAAACGTTACTTTACTACATTGCAAGATATTAATTCTTTCGCTAGATGAAACCCTTGTTGGTGACCTATGTGTACTTTAGGCATGCATTGGACTATCAAATCCTCGCACACCCCTAATACTATGCTTATAGCTTTGAACTATTTTTATTACCAAAAGTCGCCTCGTTGCTCTTTAAGAGTCATTTTTATCCTTAAAAGTTATCATCAAATCAAACCAAGTTGTGGGTATCCCAATCAAACCAACCATATTTTTGAAGTTGGAAGAAGTTTAAATCTTGAACATTATCTTGAAGAGAGACAAACATGAAGAGTATGCTCAAGGAAGCAAAAATGTATGGTATGATGCCTCCATAGCTTTATATATATATATATATATATACTTGGATTCTGGTTAATATGATATATGGTATTCTAATATGGTTCTAAGTGTTAGGCTATGGTTGTTGTTAATCCATCTTCTTTCTAAAGTTTGGGTTGGCCTAATAACTGAGTTGTGGGATTAAGGTGAGAAGTATGATTTCATGTAGTCTACTTGTTGGCTTTCATTTAAAACTTTGGAGGTTTATGTGAATATGGAAAAGAAGTGTAATAGATATGGTTTTGTTGGATTATCTTGTTCTAATCTGCAGGAAGATTGGCTTTATTCCATCATAACCCATTTGGTTGGATTTCATTAAAAAAAGGAATACATGTGATCTCAATGTAAGAGGTCGATTATGATGTTTGATTAGATTTCTGTAATATAAAAAAGGATTACATTTTTGTAATTATGATTGTGTCAAATAGATACATCCTCATTACACTATCAAAACTAATGAATGGGAATACAGACATATTGTAATCCAATTAAAAAATTCATAATTACCATTATCAATTTTAAAATTGATTAAATTGCTCTTATTGAAATACATATTGTATGCTCATTCTTTTTGCCGTCATTTCTGCCAATTTCATCATTGTCATTGCTACAACTGCTCACTATTTATATTTAAGTTGCGTCAATTTCAAATTATATAAAAATTATACTTGTCATAATTATTATGCAAAATCGTGTATAATTACAAAATTCAATTAGAAATGTCATATGTAACGGAAAAAAACTAAAGGAATAAATAGACAATATAATTTTTTTAGGTTAAGGAAAATGAAAATAAATAAATTTACTCATTTAAAACAATGAATTACATCTCAAAAGGCAAAAAAATAAAAATTATATTCAACTTTAAATAATAACAACTTTAAAAAAAGTAATTAATAACAATTTTTATTGTTAAACTCTATACTTTTTTTGATCAATTTGTACATGAAGCTGCATTAGCATTAGAATTTCGTCAGCCCGTTTCACAGAGAAATGACGTCCATAAATAATTATGACACTCAGCAATGCTACTCTAAGACAAAACCAGATACATCTGATTATGGAGAATTATAGCCATTTTTATTTGGGGCTGCATTAGCATAAGAATTTCATCATCCTAATAACTCAGATAAAAATGAAGTGCATAAATGATTACACTAACAAATACTACTGAACTTTTAACCAAAAAAAAAATACTACTGAACTAGACACATGTGGCTATGGAAAATCATTGCTGACACGTTGCTTCATCATAAGAAAACAAGAATGAATAATGGATTCAAAACCATCACTAAAACACAAGCCCAGATGAACCAGAACTCAGCCAACATGCAGTAAATTAGTAAAAAGTCTATGAATCCCAGTCTGATTACAAGAACGGGCAGTGTTTCTAGTTCGTTGATCCGCAAGGCTTTGAACACATCCATCAAATCCTTCCATTTGTAAGTAAAAACAATAGTTGATTATTATCATAACAACTATAAAGACATATTTATATAAGTTATTTGATTTTACCGTCTTAATCTATTTCAAGGTTAACAAATTGGAAAGCTATGTAAACAGTGACGGTTTCCAAATGCCAGAAACCAGTCAACAAGCAGCACACTCCAATGAGATACCCAGGCACATTTCATTTCGTGGAAAGAAAGGAAAATATACAAAAGAAAAATCAGCCAAAGCATAGGGGTTGAATGGGAAGGCTCAGATTCGCCTTTTCTCGGACAAGGAAAAAGAGCCAACATGCACGGCTCCGAAACCATTGAATGTTGAAAAGACCAGAACTTTCATTTCTTACAGACGCAAGTCGCCTCGGCGAGTCACTGTTTGGGAAAACGGTAGAGAAGTGTTTTTATCATTTACGAGATAAATGTGTGAAGGAGATTATCTCGTTTTGTGGAAAAACACTGTTGAACGTACCGTTGGGGTGTTCAAAAACTTTGCCACCCCAAATCTCTCGTAAAACTGGTATAACGAACATCACAACCTCAACGGCAGCAGCAGCTGCAGCAGCATCAGAAGAAGAGGGGATATATATATAGAGAGAGAGAGAGACGGGGGGGCTGTTTGAGGAAGGAGATGAAAAATCACGAGACCGCCCAGTGAATGAGGGAGGGCAACATGTCACGGGGCCATTACCCTCTCCCCCAAAAGACGTCTTGTGAGGGTGTGCAGCGCACCCGTTTATATAGCCCAGCACCCTCCCGAGCCTCTCCGATGTGGGACTTGTGACATTCTCCCACAGCCATTCCGCGAGCGACCTCGCCGCGGGAGCCCACCGGCAACCTCGCCGGCGTCCGGAGGGTCCACCCGCACCGTTACCCTCTCCCCATTACTCTCTCCCCGCCGACAGGGGCGTGCAGCGGGCGTGCGGCGTGCGGCTTCATCCCGAAGGCTCAGGGCTG
>JANTPZ010000343.1:0-26717 GCA_025593235.1 Vachellia pachyceras | reverse complement strand
CAAATATGATGTATCATGATAATAATATCAAGGTCAAATGTGCATTTAAAGATGATAATCTTATATGCCTTGATGGATTGAAAGACATTAAGAATCTTGATAAAATGATACATTTGGATGATAATTAATATTATAATAATTACATTTATGTTTTTAAGTAGCATTTATATTCTATTTTTATCTTGTTTCTTTTAAATTTTTTAATATACTTTTGTTTCTTTAATGGAGAATATAGATAATTCTCATCATATGGTTAAACATATGTCTGGTAGACAGTGTTATGACAAGCAAAATATTGAAAAGCAGAAATTATTTTTCTCATATAATGATGAGAGATGCAAATATAAATACTACAACAGGTAATACAAAAAATTATTGAAGGCTCCGGAAGAGTTACAATTGTATTACCCAAAGGAATGAAGCTTGTTATAAATGATGCATTGTTTTCTACCAAGTCTCAAAGAAATATATTAAGCTTCAAAGATATCCGATGCAATGGGTATCATACAATTAATTATGGAAATGATGAATATTTGTATGTTGCAAATATTACATCAGGAAAGAAATGCATCTTAGAAAAAAAAAAATTTCAACACTATCTTCTGGTTTGTATTATACAACTATTAGTACAATTGAGACAAATGATATAATAAACTAGAAAGATGTTGATAAAGATATATTTTAAGTTTGGCATGATCGGTTGGGCCATCCTGAATCATCTATGATGAATTTAATGCTTGGCATACAATAGTAAACCAACAATTTACTGATGAATTTAATGCATGTCATGAGATAGTAAACTAGAAGTTTACTAATTAATATAAGAAAACAGTTTAAGATAAATCAGAAGTTTATCAATGAATTCAATGTTTGCCATGACCGGTTAGACTATCCCGGTTCAATTGTGATGCGAGAAATGATTGAGAATAAATGTGGATATACCCTGAAGTATATATTGATACCACTATTTCTCATATGCTTCATGTTACAAGGGAATATGTATTATTATGTCCTCATAAATTTAAATGCAACGTGAGCCACTCACATTCTCAAAACGGATACAGGAATATATTTGTGGGATGGTGAACCCATATAGTGAACCATTTAGTTATCACGTGGTTTTAATTGATGCATCAACTAAATGATCTCACGATTGTTTATCATCTTCTTGCAACCTGAAGTTTGCAAAATTCTTTACTCAATGAATATTATTAAGAGTATAATATCTTAATTATCTGATTGAAAATGCTAGTGCAATGAATTTACTTCACTAGCCTTAATGAGGATTGCACGTCCCTTGGAATTGATTTGAACATCTTGAATTTTATGTTCATACGCAAAATGGACTAGCAGAATTATTGGTTAAATGGTTGCAACCTTTTTATATGAGATATAATCTCCCATATTCTGCTTAGGGACTGGTCATTTTGCATGCAACAATATTTATTCGCATAAGGCCTACAAGTTAACATAAAATATCCCATTACAATTGGTTTTTGGTCAAGAACCAAATATTTCCCATCTCATAATTTTTTGTTGTGTTGTATATGTTCTCATTGCTCCACCATAACGCGCAAAGATGGGTCCTCAAAGGAGATTGAAAATTTATGTAGGCTTTGAATCTTGTTTAATAATTATATTGAACTTTTAACTGGAAATTCATTTACGGCATGGTATGTCGATTGTCATTTTGATGAGACATTTTCCCCACCATTAGGGGGAGAAAATAAGCATCTGGATAAAACAAAAGATAAGGAAAAATAAATTACATGGAATACCTTATCACTTGCTCACCTAGATCTTCGAACAAAACAATGAAAGCAAGAAGTTCAGTAAATAATTCATTTGCAAAATATTGCAATGAAACAGGCAGATGCATTTACCGATACAAAAAGGATAACAATGCTCATATTCCAGTTGAGAATGCTCCTAATAGAATTGATGTCCCAACAGGACAAGTGGTAAGTGCACATGAAAATATATCACATTTAAAGGGTGGTAAACCACATGGTTCCAAAGATAAAAATCCTTGAAAAAGGAAAGGAGCAAATAATAATAATGGTCAGCATAAGGAGGCTACTATTGAGAAATCCATTATAGAGACCAGTGACATAACTAATCAAATAACCTATAAAGAGGTCCAAGTACCTGATAATGATAATGAGATTTCAATAAATTATGTCACTACGGGGCAAGATATGGAACCGAAAATATATTGTTGTCGACGATACATTTTCATGCAATATTACTATTGAAATAATAAATGAGGATCTTGAACATAAATTTGTCGAAGAATGTCGACATAGATAAGATTGGCCAAAATGGAAAGAAGCAATTCAATCGGAATTGAATTCACCATCTAAATGTCAAGTTTTTGGACCTGTTGTCCAAATACCTAGAGGAGTGAAGCCTGTATGGTATAGATGGGTTTTTGTGCGAAAAAGAAATGACAAAAAAGAAGTCGTGAGGTATAAAACACGACTCGTAGCACAAGGTTTTTTGCAAAAACCAGAAATATATTATGAGGAGACTTATTCTCCTATGATGGATGCAATTACTTTCAGATCAATCTGGCAATGCATAAAAAAACTTGACATGCATTTAATGGATGTTGTTACAACATATGAAAACTCCTGAATGCTTCATATTTGTATGGATCATTGGATAGTGAAATTTATATGAAAACTCCTGAAAGCTTCAAATTGCTAAAGGGCTTTGAAGATTCACATGCAAAAGTCCTTGTATGGGTTGAAAAAGTCCGGACGAATGTGATATCATCGTCTCAGTGACTATTTGATAAATGAAGGATATCAAAACGATTCCTTATGCCTTTATGTCTTTATTAAAAGGGGTGGATTGGAGTTTGCCATAATTGCTGTTTATGTTGATGACTTGAACATTATTGGCACTCCTAAATAACTTTAAAAGGTGATTGATTGTTTGAAGAAAGAATTTGAAATGAAAGGTCTCGAGAAGACAAAATTTTGTCTTGGTTTACAAATCGAGCATTTAACCAATGGAATATTTCTTCATCAATCAAATTATATTGATAAAATTTTAAAAACAATTATATATGGATGAAGCGCATCCATTGATTACAACAATGATTGTAAGATCACTTGATATAGAAAAATATCATTTTCACCCTTGAGGAAAGAAAGAAGAACTACTTGATCCAGAAGTACCATATCTTAGTGCTATAGGTGCACTAATGTATCTTGCTATTTCAACTCAGTCTGATATTGCATTTGCTGTTAATTTGTCAACAAGATTCGGTTCTTCCCAAACTAGAAGATGCAGGATTCTTATCAGATCCACACAAAGCTATATCTCAGACTGGATATTTATTTACATATGGAGGTACGGCTATATCATGGCGTTCAACAAAGCAATCTTTATCAAATATGATGTATCATGATAATAATATCAAGGTCAAATGTGCATTTAAAGATGATAATCTTATATGCCTCGATGGATTGAAAGACATTAAGAGTCTTGATAAAATGATACATTTAGATGATAATTAATATTATAATAATTACATTTATGTTTTTAAGTAGCATTTATATTCTATTTTTATCTTGTTTCTTTTAAATTTTTTAATATACTTTTGTTTCTTTAATGGAGAATATAGATAATTCTCATCATATGGTTAAACATATGTCTGGTAGACAATGTTATGACAAGTAAAATATTGAAAAGCAGAAATTATTTTTCTCATATAATGATGAGAGATGCAAATATAAATACTACAACAGGTAATACAAAAAATTATTGAAGGCTCCGGAAGAGTTACAATTGTATTACCCAAAGGAATGAAGCTTGTTATAAATGATGCATTGTTTTCTACCAAGTCTCAAAGAAATATATTAAGCTTCAAAGATATTCGATGCAATGGGTATCATACAATTAATTATGGGAATGATGAATATTTGTATGTTACAAATATTACATCAGGAAAGAAATGCATCTTAGAAAAAAATTATCAACACTATCTTCTGGTTTGTACTATACAACTATCAGTACAATTGAGACAAATGTTATAATAAACCAGAAAGATGTTGATAAAGATATATTTACAGTTTGGCATGATCGGTTGGGCCATCCTGAATCATCTATGATGAATTAAATATTTGACATGCAATAGTAAACCAACAGTTTACTGATGAATTTAATGCATGTTATGAGATAGTAAACTAGGAGTTTACTGATTAATACAAGCAAACAGTTTAATAAGATAAACCAAAAGTTTATCAATGAATTCAATGTTTGTCATGACCGGTTAGACTATCCCGGTTCAATTGTGATGCGAGAAATGATTGAAATAAATGTGGATATACCCTGAAGTGTATATTGATACCACAATTTCTCATATGTTGCATGTTACAAGGGAATATGTATTGTTATGTCCTCATAAAGTTAAATGCAATGTGAGCCACTCACATTCTCAAAATGGATACATGAATATATTTGTGGGACGGTAAATCCACATGGTGAACCATTTAGTTACCACATGGTTTTAATTGATGCATCAACTAAATGGTTTCACGATCGTTTATCATCTTCTTGCAACCTGAAGTTTGCAAGATTCTTTACTCAACGAATATGGTTAAGAGTATATTATCCTGATTATTCGATTTAAAATGCTATCTTGATAGTGCTAATGAATTTACTTCACTAGCCTTAATGAGGATTGCACATCCCTTGGACTTGATGTTGAACATTTTGTAATTCATGTTCATACGCAAAATAGACTAGCAGAATGATTGGTTAAATGGTTGCAACCTTTTTATGAGATATAATCTCCCATATTCTGCTTAGGGACTAGTCATTTTGCATGCAGCAGCATTTATTCGCATAAGGCCTACATTTTATCATAAAATGTCTCCATTACAATTGGTTTCTGGTCAAGAACCAAATATTTTCCATCTCATAATTTTTGGTTGTGCTGTATATGTTCTCATTGCTCCACCATAATGCACAAAGATGGGTCCTCAAAGGAGATTGGGTATCTATGTAGGCTTTGAATCTCGTTGAATAATTAAATATATTGAACCATTATTTAGAGATTCATTTACGGCACGGTATGCCGATTGTTATTTTAATGAGACACTATTCCCACCGTTAGGGGGAGAAAAGAAGCATCTGGATAAAGGTAAAGATAAGAAAAAACAAATTACATGGAACACCTTATCACTTGCTCACCTAGATCCTCGAACAAAACAATGTGAGTAAGAAGTTCAGAAAATAATTCATTTGCAAAATCTTGCAATGAAAATGCCAGATGCATTTACTGATACAAAAATGATAATTAAGTCTCATATTCCAGCTGAGAATGCTCCTATTAGAATTGATGTCCCAACAAGATAAGTGGTTAGTGCAAATGAAACTATATCACATTTAAAGCGTGGTAGACCACCTGGTTCCAATGATAAAAATTCTCAAAAAAGGAAAGGAGTAAATAATAAAAATGGTCAGTATAAGGAGGCTACCATTGATAAATTCATTATCGAGGCCCGTGACATAACTAATCAAATGACCCCTGAAGAGGTCAAGGTACCTGATAATGATGATGAGATCTCAATAAATTATGTCAATACGGGCAATATATGGAATCGTAAAGATATTGTCGTCGACGATTCATTTCATGCAATATTGCTATTGAAATAATAAATGAGGATCTTAAACCTAAATCTATCAAAGAATGTCGACAGAGATAAGATTGGCCAAAATGGAAAGAAGCAATTCAATTGGAATTGAATTTACTATCTAAATGTCATGTTTTTTGGACATGTTGTCCAAATACCTACAGGAGTAAAGCCTGTAGGGTGTATAGATGGGTTTTTGTGCAAAAAAAAAAAGAAATGAGAAAAATGAAGTTGTGAGGTATAAAGTATGACTCGTAGCACAAGGTTTTTCACAAAAACCAGGAATAGATTATGAGGAGACATATTCTCCCGTAATGGATACAACTAATTTCAGATATTTAATCAGTCTAGCAGTGCATCAAAAACTTGTCATGCATTTAATGATGTTGTTACAACATACTTGTATGGATAATTGGATAGTGAAATTTATAGGAAAATTCCTGAAGGCTTCAAACTGTTAAAAGGCTGTGAATATTCACATGAAAATTATGCAATACGTATGCAAAAATCCCTATATAGGTTGAAACAGTCCAGACGAATGTGGTATAATCGTCTGAGTGACTATTTGATAGAAGAAGGATATCAAAGTGATTCCTTATACCCTTGTGTCTTTATTAAAAGGGATGGATCGGAGTTTGCCATAATTGATGTTTATGTTGATGATTTGAACATTATTGGCACTCCTAAAGAGCTTGAAAAGGCTATTGATTGTTTGAAGAAAGAATTCGAGATGAAAGATCTCAGAAAGACAAAATTTTGTCTTGGTTTACAAATCGAGCATATAAACCAATAGAATATTTCTTCATTAATCAAATTATATTGATAGAATTTTAAAACAATTTTATATGGATAAAGCGCATCCATTGCTACACCAATGGTTGCAAGATCACTAGATATAGAAAAAGATCCATTTCGTCCTCGGGGAAAGAAAGATGAACTACTTGGTTTTGAAGTACCATATTTTAGTGCTATAGGTGTACTAATGTATCTTGCTAATTCAACTCGGCCTCATATTGCATTTGCTGTTAATCTGTTAGCAAGATTTAGTTCTTAACGGAGTTAACCATATACTCCGATATCTTCAGGGACATCAAATATGTGATTATTTTATTCTAATGAATCTGGATCACATTTGATCGGTTATGCAGATGTAGGATTCTTATCATATCCACACAAAGCTATATCTCAAACTGGATATTTATTTACATATGGAGGTACAACTATATCATGGCGTTCAACAAAGCAATCTTTAGCCGCCACATAAGCAAATCATGCAGAAATTATTGCAGCACATGAGGCAAGCCGAGAATGTGTCTGGCTAAGATCATTAATTCATCATATCCAAAAGATGTGTGGTTTAATAGAACAAAACCTCCCAACAATTTTATATGAAGATAATACAGCTTGCATAGCTCAAATGAAGGGTCAAAAGGAATAGAACAAAACATATTTCCCCTAAACTATTTTTCACTCATGACCTTGTGAAGAAAAGTGAAATAGATATTCAACAAATCAGTTCAAGTAACAATCTTGCAGATTTATTCACCAAAGCTCTTCCAGGTGCAATCTTTCACAAGCTTGTTCATGGCATCGGTCTTCGCAGACCCAGAGATCTCAAGTGATGTCATCATGAGGGGGAGTAACGATACACGCTGTACTCTTTTTCCCTTATCTAGGTTTTATCCCACTGGATTTTCCTAGAAAGGTTTTTAATGAGGCAGCACTGGAAAGTGTATCAATGAATGATGTACTCTTTTCTTTAACTGGGTTTTGTCCCACAGGGTTTTCCTAATTAAAGTTTTTAATGAGGCACATTCATAATGGACATCCAAAGGGGAGTGTTGTAAATAAATTACAAGAGTGGATGTCCATAGACTCTTGATTCCCTAAGCAATAAGAACTAAACATGAATTGTTGTTGAGAAACTAAAGAGGTATTCAATGTACAAAGTATCACAATGCATGTACAAAATATATGTACAAAGAGTCACAATGTATATCCATCCGTCTTGATTGTACTATTTATTGCTCATGGCTCTTAGAGATCACTCTTAGAAGCCTATAAATAGGGCTTTGTACATGGCATACAACACACATTCAAAAGTTGAATAGAATTCCTCTCAAAGTTTCTCATTCCTCTCAAACTTTCTCTTCTCTTTTGTCTATTTACATTTAATTTACAACAGTTATAAAAACATAACCAATAGTGAGCGAAAAGTGGTAGAAAATCAAAATGCCAATAACAACTCAAGTTGAAGTCTTGTTAATAAGGAAAACAGTGTTATTTAAAGCTTGATATACTCAAAGTCTAACTAAAGCCTATATGGAATAGTTGTAAAAGAAGTGACAAGAGAGCCCATTTCAAATTCCTTATGCGGAGTTAACATATACTAATAAATGGATTTTCTTTGTTTTTCTTAGATTACCAAGTTCAAAAGTTGTAATTCCAACCATTATGCATTGGTCCTAATGAAAGAAGATTTGGTGGCCTAAGTACTGGGTTACAAATTATAGTTTATGTTAACGTACAAAAAAATGTTGCAGTTCCTATTCTTTCATGACTAGAACTTGCAAATTTAAATGGCTTAAATGGAGTTTGATGATTAATTGCATTACATGTACTTTGTCTTTCTACCACACAAGCCACACAATTTGCTTTTTCTGAATCGTATTATCAAACATCCAAGCTACTTAGTTTTGTCAGGTCCATGGCTGCCCCTCCCAAACAACTTTAATTACTTAATACTGAGCCGTAAATTCATTTCTCAGGTTCCTTATAACATATGAAACCTCTCAAATAGCTTCATTTGGGGAAAAACAAAAAAGGCTTTAATGTGAACGAGTAGTTCACAGAAATTGATCAGCCTCCATCGTTCTGGTTCTTATATACTATTAATAATCTGTAAAATGAACCAAAAGAAGAAAGAATCAATGTTTCTATTTCCTACAACCAATCATATCATCACCACCACCACCTTGAACCCGACAAAACTAATTAGACTCCATTGTTGAACTTGAACCCTCACAAATCAGAATTAAGCAGCCCAGTTTCTTCATCCTTCTCATCACCGCCTTCTTCTTCTTCTTCAACCTCTGCCTCTCTGGTTTTAATGGCCAAAGCTTCTGCTCTTTTACTCTGTTGCCCCCAATCAGTTCTACACAATGTGTAAACCATCATCCCAAAACACGAAATCTGAGCCGCTAACATCCCACTCCACAGCCCCACCATTCCAAATCTGTAAACAAACGTAGCAACTATTGCCACAGGCAATCCAACCCCATAAAAAGCACACAGGTTTATTCTAGCTCCTACGTTAGGACGTGCCGTACCAGATAATATCCCCCATGAAGCTGTTTGTGGCCAATTCCCAATCTCACACAACCCCACAATTGGTAACACACTTGTCACCATATCTATGATCTGTATCTCACTTGTGAATATCCTCGCCCACACTTTCCTCACAGAAACTGTGAAGAAGAAAGCTACAACCCCAAAAATGAAAGCTAGAGAGAGCCCTAGAATTGCAGTGCATTGTGCTCGTGAAGGTTGGCCTGCTCCTAAGGAATGACCAACCCTTGTTGTTAAAGCAGAGCTCAGAGAAAATGGGAAGATATAGAGAAGACCAGTGGTTTGTATTAGGATTCCCATGGTGGCTACTGTGGTTTGAGGGTTACTTAGGAGTCCACAAAGGAACAACATTATCTCGTACCACCACCATTCTAAGCAGACAGAGAGACAACTAGGTAAAGCCAGGCTCAGCAGTGGGCCCCACCCTTGGAAGGCTGCTTGGAGGGAGTGCCCTTGCCATGGTTTGAGAGGCTTGTTGGAGACAAGAAGGTAAATCACAAGACCTAAGTTCATGTTAATGGAGTTCAAGCCAGTGGCTAAAGCAACACCTTTAACGCCAAGTTTCAGATGCATAGCCAGAAAGTAATTCACAGGTATGTGTAAAACAGCAGCACAAGAAGCAGCAATTGTTAAAGGAGTGGTCAAGCCTTGTGTCCTGAGAAAAGCTCTTAAAGGGAACAAGTGAGCTTGAGCTAGAAGCTCAGGGATAGAGAAAACCAAGTAAACGTGGGCCACTTTAATGACTTGCAGGTCTTGACCAAGCCATTTAAGGATAGTGGTCATGTTGAGCCAAAGGACGATGATGGGTAAAGAAACAAGTAGGAGAATACAAAGCATTTTGTGGAAGGTTTGGCTAAGAACCGACCATCTTTTGGCTCCATAAGCTTGGCAACAAATAGGGTCCATTCCCATGGTGAGACCTTTGAGGACTGAGATGCCGGTGATGTTGGCGAAGCCGATGGCCAGTGATCCTCCGGCGAGTTCGACTTTCCCTTGCCGGCCCAAGAAGAGCATGGAGATGACTGAACGGGAGTACATCAGAGTGCTTGTTGCTATAATTGGTAATGCAACTCTGGCCAGTGACTCTGATTCTTCTCTCATCTGCGTCAGTTTCATGCGTGAAAATTAATTAACATTAATTACTCAAAAATCAACATTATGGGCTTGAACTAAATTCAGACCCAAACCTTGTGTTATTACGTAACCCTCTCACTCAAGCCCAATAAAATTGGATCTTTGTGTGTGTGATTCTAATGGGGTGTTAGGGTTTGCATTTCAGAGTGACTTCGTGATTTTTTTAACGGGAAATTTATTTTTTTATGGTTATAAATCCATTGTAAATCAATCCTTTTTAACTCAGTGTAATTTAACCATCAAACTTAATTCTTGAATTTTTGACTCAGTTAAAACTTGATCCATATATTTTATCTCACTGCAACTAAGTCTCAAAGTTTTAACCATTTAAAACTTTGGTCCCCAAGCTTAATGAATATATAATTTTATTTTTTAAAATATAGAGATTAATATTTTAAATGGTTAAACTATAAGAATTGAGTTGGAATTAGTCAACTTTCATAGATTGAATTGTCATAGAATCAAAATTATATGGGTTAAGTTATAATTGAGTCAAAACTATATCGACGGAAAATTAATTTTGTTCCCATTTTTGAATGCAACAAAACATAACCAAGGATTAGAGAGAGCAAGAAATATAAGATAAAGACAGTTAAGTAAGTGAAAAGACTAGTTTGGATAGTATATAATTGTGTATGTTAGACATGTCATATTTTAAAATTTGAATTAATGTGTTTTGTAACTTTCTTCCTTCATTGGAGTCAAATCAAGAATATGGGAGGAGGATAAGATTAGGTTTGCTTAGAACATTGGACTTGTTTACCGTATATTTAAGCTACTTGTTAATACTTCATTTGATTTTTAACGTAAGAAGTAGTTGACTTTTTTGAAGAGTTTAAAAAAAAGTTAAATAAATTACATAATTATAATATATATTCTGAAATACTTATATGGATATCATTAGATTATATATCAGGTTATAAGTTAGGTAAATGATTTTGAAGAAAAAAATAAATAAATCAATTAATTAGCTTCATTAATATCTTCAAAAAAAGTCATCTAACTCTTATATTAAAGATTGGATGTAGTATTAACAAACAAAAATGTCACTGTTCATTCCCATATATATATATATACACATATATATGGGTCAACAGATCAAGTTTTGATATATCAACCCAACAAATTAAACTACTCACTGTACAAGCTCATCCATCATCAACCAAGCAGTGCTTAAAATGTATGAATATTCAATTAATTCAAATAATTTGATTTAACATGGGTTTAATTCATTTACTGATCAGGTTTCCAGTACAAGAAATATCCATTCAAATAAATTAGAAACAGCATTAGTGAACGTACCATGCAATCACTAAAGAAATTTTGGGAGTTTTCCTTGTCAGATAGACGCATATAGTCAAAATATATCGAACATAATAATATTCTTTTTATACAGAATCTTTAAAAAAAAACGCTATCTCTATTGGTGTTTTTTTTTACCTTTTTTTTGTAAGAAACTCAAATTCAAATGGATTGAATATTAATTATTCAAAGGAAGTAATACGTTCTGAAATTCGTTTTTTACTTCATACATGCAAAAATAAAATGTACTATTGAATAAACATATTAAAAATATAATGGAATACGTTATTGAGAAATAATAAATAATAACGGGAAACAAGAATAAGCTAAAAAAAAGCAGAAACAAAAAAGAAAACAAACATCAATTCCCAAAACTATAACGCACTCCTCTCAACAATTAATTGCGCCATATCGTTATTCCGCACGTGAAAATTAATAAAAAAATCTTGTTAAATTCAATTAGCGAGATCAAACACACTATATCAAATGCTAAATATGGATATTTTCACATAAACTTCCTTTTGTGACCACGAACTAGTCTTTATTCCCATATCACTTCGTGCAATCACACATTTATGACTTGTGAGGTTTTCAAAAGCAAGCAAAAAAGAATAATCCCAAAGAGAAAAATCAAAAGAAATACAGAGAGAGAGAGAGAGATGAGAACCTCAGAGAGAGAAAGGGAAGGAAGTTGAGCAGATAAGTGATGAAGGCCATGAATGAACCTGCAACTTTTGCTGCTAAAACCAGACGACGAAGAAGTATTAGTACTAGGAGTGCCTTCACCCCTATTCTTATTATCGTCCTCGTCTCTGTCGTGTCTCATTCTCTCTACTTTCGAAGTCACAGCCTCGCCACCATTTAGGATTCCTCGAGATTCAGCATTCCCAGTGCACATGTTTATCCACAAGTCGTAGATATATAAGTAAAACACAACAGTACCCACAAAAGTTCCTTGAAAACGATGAAAAATTCACTTTGAAAAATGCTTGCTTTTGTGTCTCTGTGTGTGTAACTTGGGTCTTTTCTGACACACACACACACACACTACTATGTAGCATGAAAAAGTAGTATGTGAGAGAGCAAACTTTGAAAAATAGAAGTTTACAAAGTCCAAATGAACAAGTGCACGGACGGTTGGGTTGGGTTGTGCTACAAATAATTATGATCGGCCATGGTATTGGAAAAGGCACAGTGATATGAGTGAGTGCGTAAGGAAGAAGGGAAACAGAAAGAAGAGGAAGCAGAGAGAAAAAGGCTATGTGGTGCTTTGGAAACAGTTGAAGAAGCGCACACACACACCCTTCAACCTTTCTATTTAATTTATACTTGTGCTTATTATTTTATTCACTTATTATACCTTCACCCTAGTCCTTCACTCTTTTTACTTTATTGTTCCACAGTTTTTTATTCTTAAAAAATTTTAATCAATTAAAATCCTCTCCTACCATATATAGTTTTTCAATATAATTAATTAGTATCTAAGTGTTTTATCTTGTGGTCAGATTTAAGTATATTGAAAAACTATATATGGTATCGGGTGTTAATTACAACGCAATCTTTTCTTCCTTCAATGTTATTTTATAATTGAAGACAAAGATAATCTCATTGATGGGCTCAATCAAATTATAGTTACTATTTTTGTCTCTATTTTTCTTCAATAGACAGCATATTTCATTCAATGTATGATCTTGATTATATTGTTAAATTTGTTATATCTTGTTGAATTATTTACAAATCTTATTTCGAACTACTTGTTTGTGTGTGTGTGTATCTGTGTGTGTGGACACAAAATAGTGTATTGATTTTTTCAACAAAAATTAGGATTATGATATTAACCCTAAAGCATTATATTTTTTGGACTCCAACCATGCAAGGTAATTAGTAAAAGATTATCAAATGAACTTATTAAATTCCTTTGATTAGGAAATAAAAACCTTACATCAATCAAATCCTATTAAATATGTCATGGCAAAAAAAAAAGTCTCTCTTTTTTATGGCAAAAAAAAAAAGAATATCATCTTGCAATGAGAGAGCGAAGATTTGGGCATGGCATAATATAATAATTAATAATAAATTAGACAATTGGAAAGGGGATTAGCGATCGAATATAACGTCAATTCAGGATCCACAGACTATATGGCCGTTCATTATATTTGACTTGAGATTTAAAATTATAAAGTTTACAAGCTCCCATCCTTTATTATTCTCAAAGTTGGGTTTACTAGTTATTCTTAGAAAATGCTTGTGAATAAATGCCATCAATGTAACTTTTCAGTGGCAGCCAAAATTCCCAGAAAGGAATTCTAATGGTCAAAATAATCAAACATTCTGAATTATTTAACATATATATATTTCGGCATGAAGAAAGTATAACAAAGACCAAATTGCAGAGAATAATATGGTTATAAGGCAGTACAAGGTTATATGTTCTAAATGTTCCTTAATTGGAGAATCAATTCGGAGGTATGTGGATATTTATTGGGCGTACAATTAATACATTAACTGGAATATTTAAGGATATGACACCCATAAAAAATATATTGCTTCTGGACAGATCTAAATTCCCATATCCCCCACCCAAATCATTCTTATTACAATTATTTTGAATTCTCTTAAAATCATATTTACAACATTTTCAAAGTTCATGCATCCAAATTCCAAAAGAAACCTAATCACTTTCTTTCAAGGAAAGAGGGTAAAAATTTCCAGAGAAATCCTTCATTGCATAATTTATTGCGCAAGTGCATCTAAAGACACGTCCTTTAAGTGGGTCCAACACATTTTCAGCAGCTACAACTCTTTTTCAGCTATATATACTACATATTTTTGACTATGTGGAATATATTACATATTTAAGGATACATTACATGTTTGATAATTTACATGTTTGACATGTTTGGTACGCTGGAAATTGGGCTTATGAAAATGGAAATGGAATTCATTTACATGCTTTATGCATGTTTGATACAAAGAATTGACCATGTAAATCATTTTTATGTGGAAATCATTTCTACCAAAATTGATGAAAATGACTTCCACCAAAATAGCTTAGATTTGTAATTCCAACACATTGGTGCCTCTTTTTTTGTCAAAGTTATAGGAAGATTTTAATTTTTTTTAATTTAAAAGAGTATTTTGATCTTTTCATATAAAAATTAAATTCCATTTTCATGACATACCAAACGTACTTTAAAACTCCATATCCATATCTATTTCCATTTCATGAAAATCAATTCCAATGTACCAAACAGCCCTAAGAGTTCCACCCGTTGAAGATAAGTTGTACATAAATCTTTAAACAAATTTCAGATACCTTTGGATAATAAACCGGTAGATTTTTCAGCATTTTTCCCCAAGAAAAGTAGTAATTTGGATCTCACGGTTTAATGAAAAGCGTCAAAGCATCATTTTTCTATATATTCTATGTCAGCTTCTGAGGCTAACTTATGGTAAAAATGGGGTAGAGTGTTTTTCATGATTCAAATGCACCTAATATTATTAAAAAGGACCACAATAAATTGTACTATTTACAAAGTATAAAGAGTGGGTCTTATTTATTAAATTCAGTTCGTGCATATATAAGCTTAGGGCATTTCGATCTCCAAGAAAGCTGTGCTACTAAAGTTGTTACATAATAATTTCAGTTGCAAGAATCTTACTGGCACATACAAAAGAAGTAATATATATTTAAAAATTGATTATTATAGAAATGGTTTAAGTTAAATAAGCCGATGAGAGGCCATGGAACTACAAAACTGAAATCAATACTGGTTTACACGTGATGTTCATTAATTCAAACATTTAGACCTAGCTAAATATTAAGTAACTAGACACGTTTTTTTATGAACTATATGTAGTCTGAAAAATGACTTTTACCAGTTTGTGAGTGATTAATCTGGACTATCTGTGGGTGTTGTGGCATCTTGAAGGAACGCAACATATATACAAGTTCTAAGGAGATATATATATATATATATATGGAATGAATTAGATATATGCAAGTTGATAGAAAGCAAAGACTTCCACAGATTTGATAGGAGAGAGAAATCACATGGGGTCTCCCACAGGCGAAGATTGATGTGTCTGCTAGGCTGTTTCCTTAATGCCACACCACAAAACAACAAATCATTCTTGATTCTTATTCATATGCAACCGCTCTAATTAAGCCTCTCTCCTTTTCTTCATCAAAAAGAGTATCAATTCTCCAGTTTCATTATGTTATTGGTTCACTTTGAAGTTTTTTCTTTTAGAATCAATGTTTTCTAGCTATATATATATATATATATGTAATATAACCTAAGATGACAAGGCACGCATAATCGAACTCCTGCAAATTCATCACTTGTAAATTTTTTATAAGTTCCTCCTCAAGAAGGTTGAGTTACACTATATTGATCGCTGCATCAGAAGATTAAAAGGGGTTAGTTTTTGCCGATGACTTTATAGTTTAGTGAATGAAAGCTCCCATATAATTAAGTGGGAATTTACTCATTTGATTCCGTTTGCAATATTAAGTTGTCAGTACATGAAATTTTAAATCTAAAAAAAATCAGAGCAAAGTTTATGTAAATTAAAGGTTTGGTTTGTTGGCGAGAAACGTCAAGTAGATTAGGGGGTTTGTACAAAAGACTGGCTCTCATCAAGTACATGATCCGCTGATCCCATCAGAGTCCTTGAAAGATTAAAACTTCAGTTGGAACTTTGGTTACAAAAAAAGATGTAATTTTTAGAGACAATGCTGAAGCATTGAGACTCATTCATTGCGAATACTCTTCGATTCGTCTCTTCTCCGGCTTGATCAATGACACTTCAGAGATTTTATTATAGAAAGAAATCCTATGTCTGATAATTTGAAGGTAGGTCGGGAATATATATATATATATATAAAGCTCAGGACGAACCTAATGACTTAAGCTATTTTGGTGAAGTAGACAATCCTCAAAATCAATAATAGTTAATTTGACATATTTAAACATGGTGATTGGATTGTTGGATTTTAATGAGCACAATTTTTTGAGAGAACTATGCTCCAAAACTTAGATATTGAAGTCGGAAAACCCAATGACAATGCACCCCTTCAAGAGTTGTTGCCCCAACAACTTCACTCTATAATGCTTCACTTAACTTCTTATTGATCAGGCCCTCTAGTCAGAACCATCCACAGGTGGTCATCTCTACCCGGCCAAAGTTCTGATAGCACTACTCTATGACACTGAGGTTTTGTAACTACCTGGCCAAAGTAGGAAAGAGAAAATCTAGATTTCAAACTGAGGTTTTGTAATTAAAATAGTTTTTGGGAAAAAAAGTTTTACTTGGACAAAAACTCGGTTTTGAGGTAAAACCTAGGTTTTGAAACCAAACCTAGATTTCAAAAGTGGTTGTCAAACTAGCCCTTAGTTTGGCGTCCTATTGCATCATTGTAATAGGGAGCATAAATTCTTGGGAGAACCAAACTCCAAAATGTGCTATTGGAGTTCGGGGAATCCAAAGTCTCATAACGCCCTTTTCTCAAGAATACCCAATCAATATGAGACTCATAACATGGATTGTCGTCTCGATACAAAATAACTGCTACAAATAGCTCTTTTTTTTTTGGTAATATAAGGTCTAGTCGTGGTTTTTCATTAAAAAAACTTGTGAATTCTTCAGCTGTCCTTGGCATTGTCTTAATCAGGGCTTTGAATAACTAGAAAAACGTAATTATTTGACAAGGTGCTTAAGAATCGAAAGCTACAAACAGAAACTAGTTATTAGGCATCATTCTGCCACACGGGCACATACACAAGAAAATGGAGTCACCTTGTCCTCTCTTCAATCATACCCATGTGAGCTTCAATTTATAGTCTTCTACTAAGTATCTAGCTAGTTTTCATTTTTCTCTTTGTCTTGATATACAGCTTATATTTATATATATAACCTACTATGTATAGAGTATAGACTAATGATTAAATAGGTATTACTCGATTGTGTTATATTTTGTTTCAATTAATTGATAATTAATAAGAAATGCTTGTGTTTAATTTTCAACCGCTGTGAGGCTCAAGGAAAAATAATTGTTTTATACATTGGGAATTTTTTTTAATCTTTTTAACGATGCTCGGGAAATCTGTTTTATAGATCTTAGGATACACACACACAACAGAAAAGAACAACCATACTTGTGATTAATAAGACATCAACCTCGCCAAGCAGGTAGCCTTTCTAAATTGTCTCTCATTTTCATGCATTGCACATATATAATCTGAAAAATAAGTCATAAACATATTCAAATCCATTATATATCACTCTAATCGTTATAATGAGTCCATTTGTGTAAGAAATTTTTTTCCTAAATATAAGTTCACTGAAATGTTATTAATGATTCATTTTCAATTTTACCCTTATTTAATTGTCATTAGAAGAAGAGAAAAATGAAATATAGGTGGTAATGATGTGTAAATTTCTAAAGAGAACAAATATTAATAAAGGTAAACTTTCAATTTTTAAGGTATATTTGTTTCTTTGTGTGTCAGATTTAATTGAAATGAACTTGTAATAAGGAGTAAGTTGCTTCCGGCATATTTCATTGGAAGCAATAAAACCTTAAATATTTTTAGTTCTTTCTTAAAATTTAATAACTTTACAATTTCATCCATATTCAATATATACTTTGTCTTAATAGAACAAAGTCAACATAGTAATGTTGTCAAAAAAAGTTTTTAAAAAAATAAATTAAGGATAAAATCGTATATTTAAGTGAAAAATTTAAATAATCTTCTCTCTGCATTGTAATTCAACTCAAGTATTGGTTTATCGCATCCCGTGTGATCCAACTTTGCTTAATCTACAGATCCAATGCAGATTTAATATAGGGAAAATTTTTATGAAATTCAGTTAAGATATACAAATCCTAATTCAAACATACACTTTTATTAAATCTCCAATAAGGTTTGTAAGCCTTGCTAAGAATTTGAAATGTTGTTAAGAAGACCAAATACGCCTTTAACATTAATAACAAAAATTGAAGGTATGTGTGCATAAATTTTTTAATTACAAATTCCCAAAGTTTATTCCTCCTTGAATTATTGGGATCTCAACTTTTAATTTTTTAAGTTGACTTTAAAAAATTTTGAGATTACATTCTAATATTTTTCTTTTAATCATAACTTTTGAATTGTTATTTTGTTCTGAATTTTTGCAAAAAATTGCTATGAGAGGTTTACACAAAAATTTTGTTTTGAATGAGAATTTGTAGATTGATATTTTTTTGAATTTTTTGCTATTTTATTCAATTTGTATATTTTGAATTTTTATTTTTTACTATTTTAAATCATATGAATATCATCGCAATTATTATATAGCAAAGAAGAATTATTTTGCGTGCAGACTTCTCAAGAAAATTAAGAAATAATAGGAAGACATGGAGTAAAACGGTAATGTCTTATCAAAATAATAGAAAGAAGAAAAAGAGTTAGGCCAAAAAAGAGAGAAGAAAAGAGTATATAGGTAAATTCACAAAATTCAAAAATATCAAATAAGGCTCATAGGCCTTATTAAGAATTTGATAAAAATGTAAGTTTAAATTATAATTTATGCATTTTAAAATTAAAAATTTGATAAAAATGTAAGCTTAAATTAGAATTTATGTATATTAATTAGATTTATTTAGGACTCTTCCTTTAATATACTTCATTTGATTATAAATATAAAATTAATTGAAAGGTTTGTTTGATTTCAAATATAATCCTATAATTTATTTTGCCATGCACTATTCTTTTCAAACTATCTCCATCAATTGCATATATTAGAAACGAATTTTCATAAATGAGGATAGTGATTAAATAGGGTATCTTAGGAGAATCAACATACTTTTAGTGTAAATTACTAGCTTAATTAATCTTTTTAATGTCTATAAATTAATCATTTAAGTCCTACGTTTAGAAAATCGCAATAACCATATCGATTTGAATTCAATGTGGACAAAGAGCAATGGCAAAATCATGCACGCTTTCATTGAAGTCTAGGAGCATGCTTATGCGATCTAGTGTGATGAGTAGATTTTAGACACTTAAGTTGATGTAACCTCGCACACAGAAAGAAAACGTATACTACCTCCAATATCTGTAAACAATATATAATCTAATAATATATATATATATAAGTATTTTAGAGAAATCGTGTAATAGGTATTATAATAAAATAATTTATTTAACTTTATTTATCTCCTCAGATCAGTCAATTTTACATTATATTAAGGATCATGGTGGTATAAATTAGAAAACAAGAATGTTTGAGTGGGGGATCCAGGTGGCAAAACACAACTCTGAGGCATTATTTGAGCATTCTTTTTTTTTTTATCAGCAAATCACTACTCTAGTCATAAGTAATTATAGATTGAGCTTATAAAAAGTGAAGAAGTTAACACATCACAGAATATTTGCATAAAATCAAGGTGTTGAATGAGGTTCGAATCTTATCGGGAGATGTAGTCATATTTAATACATGTAAGTAAGAATTAAAGCGTTGACCGATGCATAGTGTTACTCATATTAACAGTCAACATCTAAACTTTATAGAGTAAGACCATATGGAAAAAAAATTGTTGCAATAGGATTATTCCTTGTAGAAAAATTTTGACAGTTGCAGTTATTGAATTCAACAAGCAAGCATTTTCCAAAAACTGTCCTCACGAATTGCTCACACCAAAAACTTCTTTCCTAGAATTAATTTAGGAAGACTCTCTCCTCAACCTCACTCATGATATATAGAAACCAAAAATAGTTAGTTTCCGTTTCAGAAAATCAATACCTTGGTTAAGTCCACCTAGTTAGTTTCAACAAGCAAGCATTTTCCAAAAACTAATTAGTTTCCGTTTCAGAAAATTAAAATTAATTACATTTAGATTATATGTCAAACTGGCAATCACGAGAAACACACACACACACACACAATATGTATGTATGTATGTATGTATGTATGTATGTATGTATGTATGTATGTATGTATGTATGTATGTATGTATGTATGTATGTATGTATGTATGTATGTATGTACATCTGATTAATTCCAAGAACAAAGAACATAGTCGAAAAGCAATCTTAAGTTGTCTCTTCGATGGTTTTTATGGCCACACACTTTGAGGTTATTAGCGCGAGCACATACATACATACATACATATAACTCACTCAAGTTTCTTAGCTGTCTGTGTACGATCTATATGCATTATATTTATAATAACCATACGGGCCGGGAAATGCTTCCGCACTTCATTTTATATTACTAGAATTTATGCTCTTAATTATATATGAAATACATGAAGAAAAAGAAAGTAGGTAAGGAACTTTATATAGTTATTTATTCACTTAAAACCACATAAACCCAACTTTAGTTCACAGTCATATTAAGGACCTTTTCGATCTTTAATATTGATCAATCAGATTAATATCAGTATTAATTTAGTATACATCCCACCTAATATAGCTACAAAACCCACATTATGCATATTTTTTCCAAAGTGAAAAGTTATGTGTATAGGGACACAGGTTCAAGTTTGGTGCCTGTCTTTTCATTGGCTGCTGAAACTTCAATTATATGTGGGAGGGAACAAAGACCAAATGATGAGGGTCTTAGGTTCCCTCTAAAGCACTTCGCCTATAAAATTAATGATAATTAGGTTCATTTAATTTTTTTTTAGCCTTGCATGTTGGAAAAACTCATCAAGAAAGATACTATAATCTTAAAAAGAGCAGCCTTGGAATTAACAAGAAATTAACACAGCTAGGGTGTGTGCACTATTATTTAGCTTATGGAGTTATGGTCCAATAAGGATTTGATGAGACTGCTTAATTATTGTGTCAATCCACACTTTAGTTTATGGTTAATAATGGACCACAAGAAGTGTCCCTGTTTTCCCCAGCATAGTACAAATTGAATCATATAATATTTGAAATCCCATCTATAATTGAGATTGACGAAACTAAATTATTAATCATGGAGTTGGTCACCATGGAGTTCGAGCATAAATATTGATTAGAATCAATTTTGCTATGAGTTAACTTATTTACATTTTTATTTCACACGCTTTAAATGCAAGCACTCGTATAAATGTTTTCCTCAAAATCAAGTTTGGCTTTGTTACAAATTATGTTTTTTGGTTTTTATTATTTTGCTCAAAGCTTCGTAATAAGGATGAAGCCATGGTTATATGTAAGCCTATCGAATGAGAAACCAAACAAAGCCTAGTCCTTAGCCTGTATTTGGAAGAAAAGGAGAAAAAAGAAGAATCTTTAAACTTACGGGTTTGCTTGGGAGAAGAGAAAATTATCAAAATACCAAGGGGGGGGGAGCTGGAGGATGAAAGGGGAAAATAAACTTTCTAAGAGAGGCAAGCTTTCAGCTTTTTAAATCCCTTTTCTCTTCTTCTAAGTGTAAGCTTTTAACAAAATGATATTAATTATATCAATATATAGGTAATTAAATCAAGGAAGCATTATTAATTAAACTTTCTTGAAGTTCTGTAACCCAGAATATGCCTTTCCCCTTTCGCCATAGTTTAAGAGATAATTAATTGATTAAATGTAGTGTGAGGGGTTACGTTGAACAACTTTACATTTGTAACTTTGTTGAAAGAAAGGGATGGATCGTACATTAGGTATGCATGCGTGAGTGAATATCTGAGAATAGCATTCGCTTTGCACGTTGTAACTAATAACAACTTGGGACCATTAAATTTGCAGTGTACGAAGATGCCTTTGCCTTGCCCCATTACTCCAACCACCACTGCTTCAGCATATGCCACCTTCTTGTGGTCATCATCTGAAAAAATAGATATTTGTACAAATTTAATAATTCATTTGGATCTAATTATCTGCCATTCACTAATTATGCGTGTGTGTGTGTATCCTCACTTTGAAACAAAACCTTCAAACTTTATAACGTTAAGGTGCAAAAGCATGGAACTTTGTTACTTTGTGAACCTAAACTCTTGACTAAGGAATAATGATGGTGGCGGTGGTGGCGGCGAGTGTGTGTGTCTAGGGTTTGCAATAATAATAAGCGGCAAAGAATGTGTCTTTAACACACACACACACTCTCTCTCTCTCTGATGGGATTAATATGGGATCATGGTTAATTAGGGTTTTTAGAGATTTTAGATATATTTAGCTTGATTAGAAAAGATTTGGAATATTTTGTTTTAATTTTGACTTGTTCTTATCTTTATTGACTATTACCATTAATTACCATATATTGCTCTTTTAGGATATATTTGCATTTAGTTATGAAATTCTAGAATGTTCTGCTACTAAATTTAGGGTTAGGTTGATATCTATAAGTACCTTGATGTCTTTATTTGGTACACGTGTCACCATGAATTAAATAAAGTTCGTTATATAACTATTTAACAAGTAATGTCAAGTAGGATCAAATCAATTGGGGAAGCTTTCTAAAGGAGTTTGTTGTATCTAAAGCCCCTTTTATTATTAGAGTCAATGAATTGAATGAAGTTGATATTGGAGTATTCTTTCTCCTTTAACTCTATCTTGGATTAATACAATTTTTGGTTCTTCAAATTCTCTCCCTCATCTCTATTCTCTCTATCTATCTTCCCCCTCTCCTTATTCTGTCTTTCTTTCCCCCAATTTCCCTCGTCACACACACACAATGAATATGTAACGTTCAAATGGGGATTAGAACAAAGACTCATATATTATGATGTTGGTGGGAATCCTTTATAAAAGAGAAAGATGAAAGAAGAAAAAAAATTGAAGGCAGCTTTTGACGCATATATAATTTATCTGTCTTGTTTTTTTTTAAATATAGACGTCGTATATTTGTCTAACTTTGTTCTTGAGCCTTTTTCAGGAAGAAGTATAGCAAAGAAATGAAAATAAAGGTATCAAAGAATTAGGGTTTCGAAGTTTAAAAAGGTGGCGAACACGTTCTAGGGCAGAAATTTTATTTGTAAAAGGGATTTAGTATAGAATGAACATGCTTGCATTGTACGATTATTACGATAATTAATGTCCCAGGAGAAGGATAATGTTATTATAATCACATCAATTAGTTTATATTATCGCATGTCACTTAGATAACTCAAAAATCATAATGACTTATCGGCCCCACCATCAGTTTTTTCCCTTCATCTCTAAAATCCCTTCCCCATCAGCATGAGGACCTAATGATGACATGATTAGCTTTCCTCAAGTTTTAAATTATTCATAGGTATTTGCATCTTAATCAATTTTCTAGTATGATCATACCCAAGAACCAATTAATAATTTTTTTAATATCACTAGTTAATTGAGTCGGATTCAAGTATTGTGAGACCTAATTAGAGGTATATTTACCAAAGGTATTTGTTTTAATTTATTTTGTTAAGTACGGGTATCGTCTCTTGTACAGCACTAAATGTGGGCATTTTCCTAGTAATCATTCAACCAAAGAATTAACTCCTTCCATTGAACACAACTCCATTGATTCCCACAAACTTAAATTCTGTGCTTAAGCGGATCAAGCCTCTTTCACTGGGACTAATATAATTGGTAACATATAATAACTTAATCTCTCTAAATCGTATTTTTTCTTATGTAATTTTTTTAATTCTCTCAATTCCATTCTTTTATTGATGATTAAGGATTATCTTCCTAACAGAACAATATAATTGAGAAAATTCTTCTGGAAAAAAAATCAAATTGAGATGCTATATTATTATTAGTAATTGGAATTAGTGCAGAGAACATGATAACACAACAAAATGAGAAAACAATCAAACATGCATGTCAGAGATATATCAGTAAGCATTGAAAGCTCTAAACAATAGTAATAGATAATAATAATCTTTATATGTGTGTGTGTATATATATTAATTAAATATACATTTAATTGATTAATTATCACTTTAATCCCCATGGAGGTTAGTGACTTGGTCATGAGTCATTACTTTTAATTTTTATTTTGGGTTGTACCATGAAGCTCAATGGGGACCAACCTGACATCCAATTACAATATACCCTCATGCATTATTATTTTAATTTTGTTTCATTAATATATAATTCACATATAACCTCACTTTTTCGTTTGTTGTTGTTGTTAGTTTCTTCTGAACATGGGTCATCGAATCATTACGCCCATATTAAAAAGACAATGATGTCGGAAATCATCAAAGTGTTTTGTTTCCTTTATTTTTTCAATTAATTATTTATAATATGATCATAAAAAATAATTATAATGGGGAAGCATAGACTAAGTTTGCCTTGAGATCTCAAAGCAACATCTGTCAATGTCATTATATAGGAAGCAGCAAATTGTGTTCTATTATTAGTTATTAGCCGTTACTAAATACCAGTTTCGTTTCCTTCTTCTTTTAATTAAATGACTAAATTAGGTAGATATGGGTTTCATCTTGTGCAAAAGTTCTGTGATTAATTAGTTTCTTGATTCCTTCACGACCTTGTTATGATGAGGACCTGAGGTAAATTGTGTTTAGATGAGGTTTGTGTAGAGGGAGTACTATATATATATATATATATATATATATCATTAGGAGCAGTTCTTTTCAAGTTGTTCATGTGATAATCGATTATTAGAGAAAAAGTGCTGCCATGTACCATCTATACAAGTGCTTATTATGTGCGTGCTTGCGTGTGTGTCTGCTTGGTTCCAGAATTTAAGGTGGCTAATTATGCAGAGTTTTCAAGAGCCGTTTTTGTGGAAGTGGACAACAAAGAAGATGATTGTTTCAACATTTGAGCAAAAAATTACAATAATTACTTAATACATTCAACAACTATAGTATATCCAGTGTCTGAACTACAGTTGTCAAAATCTTAAATTGCGATTAGGATTTGTCTTTTGGCCCGAATTCAATGTATGTCAGTCAAGATTTGCTCTAATCTCAACTTAAATTTTATGGCCGAAAGTTTATAAGGATACCCGAAGCGCATATTATTAGTAGACTTTTTTCTAAGCATTTGTATCTTTCTACAATATGCAATCATGTTATGACATTGTTAGGCATTAAATGTTGGCACTGTTCAATGGGAATTCAAACTTTAATTCGTCAAGTTGTAAGAGATTAATCTATTCCATTAGAACCAATCTAGCTAGCAAAAATAAATATTTTTTTTACCAAGCATAGATATCCTTTATTTAAGGTGATTTTATTCAAAACATTGTAAAATACTAAATTAGCAAGTCTCTGTTGATAAGAAAATGGAGACTCTAGTAAAGGCCCAACTCAAGTGAGAGGGGGCCTTAGCTATAAAGAAAGAGATGCGCCTCTGGTGCAAACTCAACTAGTCTGGGTCTAATCAACTATGGTTGATCCAAATGATAAGCGGTTTGTTTCTATTTAAATAAAGTTTTGAGTTGTTTGAGCTCTAGTATATGCAGAAATTCTTATTATGAGACTCACTCATCACAATCATGTGTACGATGCGGGTCGGATCTGGATGTAGTTGAAGCAAAGCTCCAGTAAATTAGGTGAGCTATAAAAGACTAGTCTGAATCTAGTAAAAGAGGTTAATCTCTCATTACATGACAAACAAATATTTGAATCCCCACTAGAGAGGTGCCTGCATTTAACACTCAATATTGCATTAAATAAGATTGCTTCCAATAGAAAGATACTTGTGCTTAGTGAAAAAAATGGTCTTTAGATGTTGGAAAGTTTTTTTAAACATATGCTAACCAAACAAGACTTCGGCTTTTTCCACAAATAGTCAAATCTGCACCCAAGGGCCAAGAGTGAAGCGAGAATTCTCCTTCAAACCTCAGATACATCATACCATACCAATGATCCACCTTTTCATGCATTTTATCAATACATCACACCATCAACTTCACACAATAAGATTCTTTTCGTAAAAAATTCTTTTCAGAATAAAGGAAAAATTAGAGGAAATAGGTTATAACTTAAGTGATACATTTTGTTTTTGCCCATTTGAAAAGAATGCTTTATAGATTCGATCAAGAACTAGGAGATCAGATAATTTCTATTCCTCTGCTTCATTGTCATGCTCAAGACTATTTAAATTTAGAGCACACATAATGTATTTTTTCAAGTTTTTCCATTTAATTATAGGCTAGGATCTAGGTAATTGAAAAGTTCAGGTTTCGGATGGACCAGTCAAAGCCTGGGAAGACCTTTCACAGACTGATCAAATATTTCAGATAACCCTGGGTGTTTGGTTCAGTGGTAGGGGCTGATCCAAGCTTAACCAAGGTCAGGGGTTTGAACCCTGCCTTGGGCATGCAGCAGCTTCCCAGGGCCAGCTGTCCCTCCCATCGAGGAGCCCGCACAAA
>JANTPZ010000341.1:0-32100 GCA_025593235.1 Vachellia pachyceras | reverse complement strand
AGGAAAGGTTAACAAGTTCACATCAAAGATGTGAAGACTTAAATTTGAAATCTCTGTAGAAGTTGTGAAACTCACATGCCCAGCAATTCAAATTTCTCATCGACAGAAGGAGCATTGAAGCTGCGCACAAATTCTCCATATTCAGTTATGTCACGCTTCAGTCGCAGTCCACCACTGCAAAGAGTTTAAACAGAGTGACTAAGAAGGTTGGCACAAGGATGGTGAAATGTTTCATGTATCACATGAGCTTTTAATATAGCGGGCAATTTGGTTGATCTTGATAAGACGCTTGCTACAAACAAAACAGAGGAATCCAAATATATACCAAATCTAAAATGTCCAGCCATGCTAGAAATACATGAACAAAATGATAAATAACAGGATTGAACTAAAATAACATTATACCTATTGTCACAAAGTGACTCAAGCATACAACAATTAGAAACATGCACAATTTGGTGTAGAGATAGAGATCATAAAATATTGTCAGCGTTAAAACTGGGACAGAAAAAAGTACACCAAATTGAGCAAATCAGAAAAATTAAGGAATATAAGATTCAAGCCAATTACCTTGGATTAAAGGAAAACTTCTGCCAATGATTTAGCAGCATCTTGTGCAAGCGGTTTCCCTAAAATCAGAGATTACCATGTAATGAACTTGATTAATATTACATATAGAATTAAGGCTTCAATTCAACCAATTAATATCTATCATCCCCATTTTAACTCTCCATGTATGGTAATGTGCTCAAGATTAACTACCTAATGCAAAACTGTGGGAGTATACAACCTGTGGTATCTCCTGAAGAACCTAATCCTAAGCCATCTCAGCAAATACCCAAACAGGTTAATGAACAATTTGATCTTGACATACATTACACCCAATTCAAAAGCATATGTCCTATAAGGCTCTTTCTCATAGTTATCGGGCCTTGTACAAATCTGTATAAAGTATGCATTCCCAACAACATTCAAGAGGCATTGGAGATGCCGTAATGGAGAAATGTAGTTATGGAGGAGATCGGAATGAATGGAATATGGGAAAAGTTAGAAGCACGACTGACAGTGTGATATGGCTGACAATACTTTAGACAAGTTAGAAGCACGACTGACAGTGTGATAGGATTCTAAACAGATTTGCGCAGGAGTATGAACCAGTTGTTGACTGAGTCTTTGTTTAATAATTTATTATTATCAATTAATTATGTAGTGGGTCAGTTTGTGGAGTCTGTTAGCAAGGAAAGAGGAGCACTACCATGTTGTTAGTGAGTGGGTTAATGAGTGGGGAGCTAGTTGTTTAGTTAGTGGGAGTTCATGTCCATAAATTTAGGAGTGGTAGTTCTAATTCTGGTTCTATAAATATCCCAGTCATATGTAAGCAAATGATGCATGAATTGAATGAATCAGAATTTATCTTGAGATTGGAGATTCTCCCTTCTTTTGACTTTTACCCTCTTCCATTGAGTGAGATGCTTGCTTAATAGAGATGGTAATAGAGACTGATGAGTACCTAGATGCTGGGTCTCATCATTTTGGTATCAGAGCTATTACTGGGCTACCTGTACGGGTTAAGCGAGATGCTTGTTTATTCTCACAGATAGTCTTTATATATTATATAAGAAAACCATCACCACAGTCGAAGTTCCACCGTCGTCAATCTAGTCCTCGTCCTCGTCTGCATCAGAGTTTTTGCGTCGTCCTGCTCGTGCCCAGTTCGTCCGCCAAATTCACATCTTGCCCAGACTCGTTCCCCATGGCGTTCGTCCAGGTGGCTCTCGTCTGTCACCTCCAAATCTTCATGTCAGAGCCCATTGTCGGAGTTCATTACCAGTTCGCGTCACGGCATCTCCGTTCAGTTCGTCTCCTTTGTCTACGTCGTACCATTCCACTCCACTTCGCCGTCGCAACCCCAGTCGCTTCGCACAATCAGTCGCCGTCGTGATCTCGGGGTCCCATCGAAGACCTGTTCGTTGCTCATGCTCTGTTGCAGCACCAGGTATGGGGGAGCTCGTCGAGCAGTTTCCAGGCCACCACTGCTCTGCATCGTTTTCGCCCCTGCCAGTCGACGATGAAGGTGACCCCTTCCTAGCTTTCCTCGCACGCTGTGGAAGAACCCCAAATTCCACCTTGAGGGCAAGGTGGATTTCAAGGGAGGGAGTAATGATAGGATTCTAAACAGATCTGCGCAGGAGTAGGAACCAGTTGTTGACTGAGTCTTTGTTTAATAATTTATTATTATCAATTAATTATGTAGTGGGTCAGTTTGTGGAGTCTGTTAGCAAGGAAAGAGGAGCACTACCATGTTGTTAGTGAGTGGGTTAATGAGTGGGGAGTTCGTTCGTGGGAGTTCGTGTCCATAAATTTAAGAGTGGTAGTTCTAATTCTGGTTCTATAAATATCCCAGTCATATGTAAGCAAAGGATGCATGAATTGAATGAATCAGAATTTATCTTGAGATTGGAGATTCTCCCTTCTTTTGGCTTTTACCCTCTTCCATTGAGTGAGATGCTTGCTTAATAGAGAGAGTAGGAGAGACTGATGAGTACCTAGATGCTGGGTCTCATCACAGTGATAGGGTTCACTCAAACATGTGCTCTAGACTACCAAGAAACATCTGTACCAGTAGCAAAGCTAAAAACTATTATAGTTCTATTGTCTGTGGCAGCTAACCTAGAATGCCCACTTGACCAACTATATATAAAAAAAAGCCTTTCTAAAATGGAGAACTAAAAGTAGAAGCCTGCATGAAACTACCTCTAGATTTTGAAAACAGCAGAAGTGATCATGTATGCAGACTGAATACATCTCTTTATGGCCTATGGCAGCATCCTATAGCATGGTTTGACAAGTTCTTAAAAGTTCTAAAGTCAGAAGGCTACAAACAAGCATTGTCAGATCATACAATGCTTGTCGAAGTTTTGGAAGGAAGAAGCACATCCTCATGTGTATGTTGATGACATAATTGCCATAGGAGATCACATTGAAAAGATATCAAGAATAAAGGTTGCCCTTGGGATAGAGTTTGAAGTCAAAAACCTTGCAAACTTAAGATACTTTCTTGGGATGGAAGTTTCAAGGCAAAACAAGGGATCTAAGCATTTCTGAGGGAGTATATAATCAACCTTCTAAAGGAAATGGGCATACTGGATTGCAAACCTAAGGAAACTCCTATTGTGGTGTCTTAAAGGAAGAAAAAGAAGCCTAAGAAGAACAATGAAGGAGAGTTAGAAGATGATAGATATAATCGAAGACAATGAGAAAGAAGAGGTTTCCAATAAAGAACGATATAAAAGAGTTGTTGGGAAATTGATTTATCTCTCTCATACAAGCCTTGACATAGCTTTTGCAGTGACTATAGTCAATCAATACATGAGTGAGCCAAAGAAGAAACATATGGAAGCAATTTATAGAATTTTGAGGTATCTAAAAGTTACTCCAAGCTTAGGGTTATTCTTCTGAAAACAGGAATGAAGAACTGTGAGGTACACAAGGATGCCGATTGGGGCAGAACACATCATGTCAAAGATCAACCTTTGGTTACTACTCCTTTGTATGGGGAAATCTAGACACTTGTAAAAGTTAAAAAAAAAAAAAGTTATGCCTAAGAGCATTGCTAAATCTGAGTTATGAGCTTTGGCTTAAGGAATAATGGAAGAGATATGGCTGAAACAAGTCCTGAATGAGATATAGGTCAGTGTGGCTTTACCACTGAAACTCTACTGCGACAACAGGGCCGCTATAAGGATGGCTTTAAATCATGTTCAACATGAAAGATCTAAACATATAGTGGTGGACAAATATTTCATCAGAGAAAAAGTTGAAGGTGCCATTTGTTTGACATATCTGCCCACTAATCTTCAAGTTGCAAATATGTTAACTAAAGGATTGCTCGAACCTACTTTGGAAAGTTGTATGAGGGGAATCTTAAGCATTGATTTGTGATGTAATCAATATTAGCTGTACTTGGAAGATATTAGAAGAGTTATTTGTACTAGTAGTCTGTAAATAGAAAATAGTATTCATAGCATTTGTTAAATGATACAGTTAGTTGGGAGAGAGTTTTAAGTAAGAGTGTAGTTGGAGATAGTTTTATTAAGAAGTAGTTAAGGGTTAGAAGTTGTTTTTATTATTCTAGGAATACTCTAGATGGGACTAAAGTGTATAAATACCCTTATAATTTTGAGAATAGATCATCAGAAACATTTTTACTTAACTTTTATCATGGTATCAGAGCCAAGTTGGCTCAAAAAAACCCTAGTCCTTTTATAATCAAAACCTTCAAACCCTAAAATCCTTCAAAAAATGAAGCTGCCCCGGAGGAGGCCAAAATCTCCATTGCTCTGTTGACACATGCCACTCCATCGTGTTCAAAGGTTGCTAATAAGCCAAACCCAATCACTGGTGAGAGTTCCGACGAGCACACACTTCCATGCTAGTGATGGTGCGTATGAGGTCCCTTCTGTTCCCGATCAAGCTTGTCCTCATCAAAATCTCATCCTACCTTTGTTATAAAACATGGAAGAGATAAAAAACACCTCTAATGGCACTAGGTCTTCCACGGTCAGAGTTGTGGGTAGCTTTAGAGATTGGTAGAGTGTTCCAATAGCTTAAAAGTTGAATGGAACTAATTTTTTAAGTTGGTTTCAATTTGTTAAGTTGGTTTTAAAAGGCCGTGGCAAACTTAGTCATTTGTTTGATACAGGTCTAAACCAGGAGAGCCTACTTTTTATGCTTAGGATGAAGAATACTCCATCGCCATGCCTTGGTTGTGACATTCCACGACTCCTGAAGTCGGTTAAACATGCTTAGTTTTGCATTCGATGGATACTAAGCATCAGACCTATTCATAGGTGAAATATGCAGCTCGAATTTATGATATCAAGACCAAGATTTCCAACACCAAGCAAGGAAGTAAATCCATCACTAAATATTCCACTATTATGAAGAGTTTGTGGCAAGAGCTGGATCATTATCAATGTATTACTATGAGATGCAGTGAAGATGTTGTTATCTTAAAACACTTTGTTGAGAAGGAGTGAATATTTAAGTATCTTGTAGAGTTAAATGCAGAATTTGATCAAATTCTTGGATGGGAGGAATTGTCATCCCTCAATGAGACTATTTCCATTTTTTTAGAAGAGGAAGGATGAAGGAATGTAATGACGGAGCCTCAACAAATGGAAAGTCCAAGTCTAGTCTCTAAAAGGGTTGCCAACCGCGCTATTGGAAGTAATAAACAAGATGATCAGACCAAAGTCTCTAATAAAGAATCCTCATAGTGTACTGTTAGAATTTCAAATTTGAGTAATTGTAATCCCATGATCATTGCTAGTAATGATTATTGCCCATATCAACGGTTTCTTGTATCCCTTGATTCTAGGCATTTATGAGTGATTATGTGTGATTGTAATTAGACTTATTATCCTTCCTTAAATAGGATAATCAGTCCACTTTATATTCTATGTATTCGATTGATCAATATGACAGAAAACTATGAGTTTACTCTGAAATATGGTATCAGAGCTCCAGGTAGCAAGAGAGACTAAGGGCCTTCCTGAGCCCTCTGTCTATGAGTAATCGTGAGGCAGAGGGGAACAGTTCGTAAGGAGTGACCATGAGACAGAGAGAACAGGAACACCGCGAGAGGAAAGGCAACAAATGGTGCAATCATTGCAACAAAAAGGGGCATACTAGAGATGAATGTTGGAAACTACATGGGAGGCCTCCCAATGTGAAGTCAAAGCCCCGACAGATGGAAAGAGTCATCACACCTCATCTGAAGAGAAAGAGGAAGAAGGGGAACGCCTGAGCAAGGAGGAACTGTAGATACTGCGTCGGATTCTTGAATAGTGAACTACTTAGTACAGTCAGGTAACTCTATCATCACTCTCAACGCAATGGTGACCAGTGCAAACACTTGAATAGTGGATTCTGGAGCAATAGATCATATGTCTGGTAACAAATCTTTATTTCATGGAATCAAGTATTGTCATGCAAACCTTAGAGTAAAAGTGGCTAACGGATTATATACAAATGTTGAAGGAATTGGGACTGTAGTGTTATCTACACACCTTGAAATTCACAATGTGTTATTTGTGCCTGCTCTCACATGCAACTTAATCTCTGTGGCAAACTTACCACCAGTTATGATTGTTGGGTGATGTTTAACTCAAAGAATTGTGCATTCCAGGATTAGACATCGGGGAGGAGGATTGGAATCGTTGCTAAGGAATGGGATGGACTTTATTATCTTGAAGATTCAAGCACCAAGAAGAATGGAGCAAAGAAGGCATTGGCTAGCTCCCACTCTAAAATAAAGATGTACGCTTGTGGCACACTAGGGTAGGCCACACAGTTTTAATTACATGAAGCATGTGTTTCCAAACTTATTCAATAAAGAATCTACTCCTTTTCATTGTGAAATTTGTCATTTGGCCAAACAAATCCGATCCTCTTATCCTAAACAAAATTACAAACCTACTGCTATTTTTACCTTAATCCATAGTGATATATGGGGTCCTGCAAGAATGAAAACCCATAACCAAGAAAGGTGGTTTGTTACATTCATTGATGATCACACGTGTGACATGGGTATACTTGATGAGAGAAAAATTTGAAGTACCCCAAATATTCCAGAAATTTCATTCCTTTGTCCGAACTCAATTCCACACCTCCATTAAAGTGTTAAAGAGTGACAATGCCAAAGACTACTTGAGTCGACCCTTCAGAGAGTTCATTGACCAGCAAGGGATTCACCATCAAACCTCCTGTGTATACATACCTCAACAAAATGAAGTTGCTGAAAGGAAAAATAGGCACCTTTTGGAAGTAACTCGAGCCTTCCTGATCGAGAGAAATGTCCCAAATGTATTCTGGGGGGATGCCGTATTAACTGTTGTTTACCTTATCAATCAACTGCCTTCTAAAATCCTTAACTTTAGCACTCCCATCCAATGCTTCCTTGAAACATATCCAAACTCTCCTCTCATATCAGCTATACCCCAAAAAGTGTTTGGATGTGTAGTGTTTGTGTACAACCATAACGGGGGAAAGCTAAGCGCTCGGGCCGACAAATGTATCTTCTTGGGTTACTCTTCTACACAAAAGGGTTACAAGTGTTATTGTCCTACCATTCGAAAACTTACCGTATCCAAAGATACTGTGCTCTATGAGGATGATGCCTACTACCCCAAATTGCCCATTCAGGGGGAGAATTAGGGTGTGGAATGGCTAATTTGGGAGCCTGGAAAACCCACAGATCCTGAAACAGAGCAAACCAGCCTGAAAATCCCATAGAATCTGAAATCCTAGAAATATCCATACCAACAAATCCCACAGAAATACCCATACCAACAAAACCCACAGAACCTGCAATCCTAGCTTTCCCAAACACATCCCAAACTGAGGAAGCTAATGCTGAGATTAACACTAGGGTGGATGGACAATCTAGTCCTAATAAGATGACACCACAGGATCATGAGGAAGAAAGCAACAATAGAGTCCAGATCATTCCAAGGCAATGCCATGACTCCAACCCGACGTCAGATTCTAAGGAAGTGGGTTGGCCTATTGCACTCAGAAATGGGGTAAGATCTTGCACTCAACATTCGATTCAAAGATTTGTCTCATATGGCAATTTATCTGCTAGAATGCAGAGTTTTGTGGTGAATAGTGTTCAGATCAAAGTACCAGATACATTCAAACAAGCCATGGCTGACCCTAACTGGAAACAAGCAACAGAAGAAGAGTTGAAGGCCTTAAAAGAGAACAAAACATGGGAGATTACCACACTTCCTAAGGGCAAGAAACCAGTAGGATGCAGATGGATATTCACTCCAAAGTTCAATCCAGATGAAAGCGTAAATAAATACAAAGCGACGCTAGTTGCAAAAAGGTACACCCAGACACATGGAATTGATTATCAAGAGACGTTTGCACTAGTGGCAAAATTCAACACCATCAAAATCCTTGTCTATAGCTGCCAACCTTGATTGGTCTCTACACCAGTTGGATGTCAAGAATGCTTTCCTGAATGGAGATCTGGAGGAGGAAGTGTACATGGAGGTCCCAGATGGAGTGATGGCTCCGCAGAATCCTGTCTGCAAACTTCACAAATCCCTATATGGTCTGAAGCAATCTCCATGGGCATGGTTTGGCAGGTTTACTAAAGCAATTAAGAAGTTTGGCTATACCCAAGGGCAGGCGGATCATACCCTATTCATTAAGCATGATGAGGGCAAAGTAACTATTCTGATTATGTAAGTGGATGATATAGTCATAACTGGAAATGATGAAGCACCTATAACCCAACTTAAGAATGCCCTAGCAAAGGAGTTTCAGGTTAAGGACCTGGGACAAATGAGGTACTTTATTGGCATGGAAGTAGCAAGGACCAGGAAAGAGATCAACGTGTCACAACGGAAGTATGCACTTGATTTATCCTAGAAACAAGGATGCTAGGAGTG
The DNA here is from genome assembly GCA_025593235.1 of Vachellia pachyceras. Taxonomy (NCBI): domain Eukaryota; kingdom Viridiplantae; phylum Streptophyta; class Magnoliopsida; order Fabales; family Fabaceae; genus Vachellia; species Vachellia pachyceras. Next base: position 23,635 of record JANTPZ010000341.1, on the reverse strand, counting down.
AAACCAGATGAAACCCCAATGGAAGACTCATGCAACCTTGAAGTCAAGGAGGAAGGCGTACCTGTAGATTCTGAGAGGTACAGACGATTAGTGGGCAAACTGATATACTTAACCCACACTCGGCTAGACATTAGCCATGCATTCGGAGTGGTCAGTCAATTCATGCACCAACCTAAGGAAGAACATATGAATACTGTTTATAGGATCCTAAGCTACCTTAAACTCAATACCAGAAGAGGAATTTATTTTGAAAAGGGAAATGCCAGAAATATAGAGATCTACACTGATGCAGATCATGCTAGATCTGTGGATAACCGAAGGTCGATAACGAGTTATTGCACTTATGTTTGGGGCAATCTTGTCACACGGTGAAGCAAGAAGCATACCGTAGTATCCAGAAGCAGTGCTGAAGCTGAATTAAGAGACATAGCTCTTGGGGTATGTAAAGGAATATGACTTATCAGACTACTGAAGGAGCTGAGAATTCCATACGAAGGCCCCCTGGACATCTGGTGCGACAACAAAGCAAGCATAGAGATGACCAAGAACCTAGTTTATCATGATCGAACAAAGCATGTTGAAATTAACAAGCACTTCATCAAGGAGAAGGTTGGAGGTGGCATTATCAAATTGGATTATGTACGATCAGCAGACCAAGTTACAGACATCATGACCAAGCCTTTCTCTCGGGTCAAATTTGAAAGACTTCGAAGCAAGCAGTGAATGATAGACATATATTCTCAGCTTGAGGGGGAGTGTTAGAATTTCAAATTTGAGTAATTGTAATCCCATGATCATTGCTCTATCAGCTGTTTCTTGTATCCCTTGATTCTAGGTATTTATGAGTGATTATGAGTGATTGTAATTAGACTTATTATCCTTCTTTAAATAGGATAATCAGTCCACTTTATATTCTATGTATTCCATTGATCAATATGACAAAAAACTATGAGAGTTTACTCTGAAATATGTACCTATTACAACAAACCATGTCACAAAAAAAGGGAAATGTTGGAAGCTTGTCGATAAGCCTCCAAACCTAAAGAAGAGCCAAGGTCATATTGATTGAAGTAGTGAAGAGAAATCTAGTCATCTTAAGAGGGGACTAGATACATTGAGATCCTTGCTGGAGACCCTTGACAAACACTCTTCTACTACATGTACCTGCACTTTGGGGTTCTTGGGTATTTCCTTTCAACATTCATTTTTTTTATTCTAAGATGCTCTTAATGCCTCAAATAAGGATTTCCTTCACTCTTGGATCATTGATTCAGAAGCCACATGTCATGTGACTAATTCTTCTGATCACTTTATTTCTAATAGCCCATGTCCTTGTAATGGGAAAATTATAGTGGCTGATTGATCTGTCATGACTGTGGCTGGTCAAGGAGATGTTTGTCTAAGTTCTAACCTTGTTCTGAAAGCATGTTCATAAGCTTTGTACCTATCTTATTTCTATCAAAAAGCTTGCTGCTGATTCTAATTGTTATGTATTCGTTATCTTCAAACTCTTGTATTCTTTAGAAGCATGACACAAGATAGATGATTGAACTTGCTATCGAGAGAGATGGCCTTTACCTTCCTGATGAACCTAATGAAGGTGGTAGAGTTCAAAGTTTATTATCATCCTATTCCCAATCCAAAAATGTTAAGTTGAATGAGGAACAAATATGGCTTCATCGTTGTCATCTTGGTTATCCTCCTTTCAATATTCTCATACGTTTATTTCCTTTGCTGTTCAAGGATTTATTTGTTAAGTCTTTTCACTGTGATATTCGTGAGTTTGCAGAACGTATCCATTCCTCATATCCTATTAGTAATAAAAGAACTTCTTCTCCTTTCAATATTATTCATAGTGATATTTAGGAACTTCTTCACCTTCCAATATTATTCATAGTGATATTTAGGGTCCTTCTAATGTCCTTAATGTTTCTAAGAGCTTGTTTGACTTCCAATTCTAGAACCTAGGTTTGGTTTCAAAACCTACCCTAAAACCTAGGTTTGTCCGAGTATTCACATTTTTCAGATAAGCTATTTTGGATATAAAATCTCGGTTTGAAACCTCAGTCTTGAAAAAACTATTTTTTTGTCAAATGAACTCCTCTCTCCTAATAAATTTTCTCTTTCCTACCTTTTCTCTCTCTTTCCTTTACTACCTGCTTTTTGCCTCGAACTCTGTAAAAGCCAATAACTTCCCAAACATAATCTTTTAAAACCTAGGTTTTTAAATCTAAGTTTTGCCTCGGAACCCGTAAAAGCTATTCTTCAAATCTATTCTCCAAAATCTAGGTTTTGCCTCGAAATCCGTAAAAACTATTCTCAAAATGACTTCCAAACAAACCCTAAGTCTCAATGTTTTGTGTCCTGCATTGTTGATTGCACTTGTGTAACAGGATTTATCTGCTAAAACAAAAATCTTATGTTAACTCAATTTTCCCTTCATTTTATAATATGATAAAAACTCCCTTCAACTACTCTTTTATCCACATTTTTTGATAAGCAAGGGATTATACATGAGTTATCTTGTGTCAACACTTCTCAACAAAATGGGGTAGCTGAAAAGGAAAATAGTCGCCTTCTTGCTGTTATAAGAGCCCTGTTGTATCAAAATAATGTGTCTAAAAATTATTAGGGAGTTAAAAATACCCTAACTGCAACACATCTCATTAATTGACTCAACCCAAGTTCTTGGTTCAAAGAGTCCTATGGACGTTCTCACCCAGTTCTTTCTAGATTTCCATGCCTCAGGTGGACTTGTGCCTAGAATATATGGGTGCTATGCATTTGTTCATGTGCATTCTCAACAAAGAACCAAGCTTGATCCTACAGCACTCAAATGTGCATTTGTTGGGTATACGTCCACTCAAAAAGAATACAAATGTTACCATGCCGTTTCTAGAACGTTCTGTTTCAGCTGCTCTCATCTTTTCTAAATCCGAGTCTTACTTTCATACTCCTCTACAAAAGGAGAGTCCTATCAATGATGGCCAAGGGAATGATCTCTTTCTAGGTGACCTCCCAAAATCTCAGCTAAGCACGCCTTCAGATTCACGACCTATTCTTAACACTACTCATCCATTACAAGTTTACTCTTGAAAGAAGAAGGCATCTCAACCAAAGCAAGTTCAATTATCTGAATGTCAATATTGAGGCATCGAAATTCTCCCCCTGAAAATATTCAAGTAACTCCATATTATTCCTATATTTTTAAGTCATGATCCTGATAATACTTATCTACCCGTTGCCTTGAGAAAAGGAGTTCAAAACTGTAGTAAGCATCCTTTATATCCTTCATCTTCATTTCTTTCATATGATAAACTGTCTTACAGTTACAGAACATTTCTTACCAATCTTTAATCTATTACTATCCCAAAACATTGTCAGATGCATTAACAGATGATAATTAGGTAAAGCAATGAAAGTTGAAGTGGAAGCCTTAGAGAACAACAAAACATGGGATCTTGTTCAATTACTAGAAGGAAAGAAGCATGTTGGATGCAAATGGGTTTTCACCCCTAAATACAATTCTGATGGCACTTTAGAGGGATATAAAGCTGGATTGGTTTCTAAAGGGCACAATCAAACGGCCTAATATTACATATGCAGTCAGTGTGACAAGTCAATTTATGCATAATCCTAAAAAAGCACATCTACAGGTCGTAAACGAAATACTGCATTACTTGAAAGGCACTCCAGGCAAAGGAATATTGTTCAGAAGGGGAGAAGATTAACGATGATATGGGATCCACAGCAAGTTATTGTACCTTCCTTGGTTCAAATCTCATTACATGGAGAAGCAAGTAGAATGTAGTATCTAGATCCAGTGCTGAAGCAGAGTTCAAAGCTACATCACTTGGAATTTGTGAATTGTTGTGGATTAAAATTATTCTATCAGATCTAAAGATCTAATGGAAAGGTCCAATGAAGCTCTATTGTGACAAGAAGTCGGCTATCAACACAGCTCATAATAAAGTCCATCATGACCGGACAAAGCATGTTGATATTGCTCAACATTTTATCGAAGAGAAGTTGGAAAGTGGTCCAATATGTACCCCATTTGTTCCTTCGAAAAATCAATTGGCAGATATTCCCACAAAGGGCACACCTAGTGAAAATTTTCAGAATTTAGTGTCCAACCTGGGAATGGATAATATCCAATCTCCACCTTGAGGGGTAGTGTTAAATGATGAAACTAGTTGGGAGACAGCTCTAATTGAGAGTTGGTAGATATATCTTTTTCCGAAGTAGTTGAGAGTTAAGTTGTATTTATTACTCTAGGAATACTCTAGATAGAACTAAAGTGTATGAATGCCCTTGTAATCTTGAGAATTGATCATCAGAAACATTTTCCTTAACTTCTATCTGCATTTAATGATCTTGAAAAAAGACTCAACCTCCCTGTATAAATACCCATATAGTCTTTTGAATGAAATATGTAGTTCTTTACTCTAAAAGTTCCACAGATACATAATTTATTTCATTTAATAAAAGACAAAAAAGCTATACAAACGAAAGGCATGAAGCATCAAAAATTAAAATATTATACCAACTCAGTTAGAAATGCTTGTTTGTTAAGGCCTTCCAACGCCGCAAATGCAGACTCCAGCACACGAGAAAGATATGCAACAACTCTGACCAAGAAAACCAAATATCAATATTAAAAATAAAGAAATTAACTTCTTTACATAAAAAATTGTCAATGTTACTCTTACATGCCATGAGAAGAAATAACATCATAAAAAAAATCATTCATAGTATTAAAATCCAGAGATATAAATTACAACAAATATAAGCAATGAAATAAAAGCACTCGTTGCAGTTAGTCAAGTTATATCAACCTCGTGCACGCATTGGTTGGTCGATGATCAGGAGCCATCCCGTCATCGGGTGATCGATAATCTGTAGCCTTTTGTTCAGCTGAGAGCAACCGCTCTACCTAAAGAACAATTTAGAAGATATGTCATTTCAGGATAACAACTTAACAGAAGTATAAGAGCTGGAAACATCCAACAAAAACCATTAAGCTTGGTCCCACTATATGAATCACACAATGACATTCAGCTTGATAAAAAATAAATCCTTGGGTAGATTGTTAACTAAAAACTGGAAACGTCCAAATCAAGAAAAATAAGACCATTTATCACAAAAAGGGATTGTAATGGCTATGAGCCTCACGCAGTTTATGTTAGGAAAAAGACCAAGGGCAATCAAGGTATTATATGCATGTCAATTAGAGGCGAGAGTAGAGAGTAATGTAAAAAGGATGGGTCATTCACAAGGAGCAATATGCATGATTTCAGTAGTTGATATGGCAAAGCCTGTAACATCCCAAAATTTTCTCTATTCCTAAATTTAAGTATTATTATAAAATAATTATTTTATTACGAATGAAATATATCATGTAATTATTAGAATAATATGAATTCACACAAGCATAAAATAAAATAATAATATATGATAAAAGACAAAATAAAAAATCAAACTAGGAGAAATTAAAAAATACAAAAGAAAATGGATGGAAAATGCAATATTTGCTAACCAATCAACCTGATCTGACCCCAGGTGAACCGGGATTAACCCAATCAACCCAGGTGGGTTAATGGGTTGACCGAATTGCTTTTTTTTTTTTGGAAAAAAATCCTTTTTTTAAATGTGAAACGTAAAAAAATTAAAAAAAAAACAACTCCTTCCCCACACAGGCCCACTGTCGTGTATGCATCTACCCATCTACTTTTTAATTAGTTTTTAAAAAGGATGACTTATTTTAAAATTTCAAATTTGAAAGTTAAAAAAATAAAAAATAGAACCCCTTACCATATATATTTTGATATTTTGTTAGGATGAATATTTCAAAATTATAAATAATGTTAGAGAACATATAAGCTATATGTCTATAATTAGTTTGATAATAGTTACTTTATTAATAATAGAATTTACTACTTAGTTTTTGAAATTTTCAATTTTGGATAATCTGATTGTGTCAATGTGTGATAAGATTTATTTTTTAATTTTTTTATTCATCACCAGTTTGACCCACGATTTAACTTCGGTCTAACCCGCTTACCTTAGCCCATTGCCTTTTTCGGTTCAGTCATCAGTCTGGTTTCCTATACCTTGGGAAAATGGAAAACAAAGGGTACAATTGTTGCATAATTCCAAATCTATTTAGGTTGAGAGAGAGAGAGAGCGTCAAAATTCTTTCCACATCTTCATTCTCTACCATCTCGCGTCATGGCCTCTGTCCATCATTGTCAATTGTATTTCCAACTTTGAAGATTATTTTGGTAAATAAAACTAATATTAATCACTAAATTTCCTTCATATAAGTTGTTTTGCTCATCTAGATCAATCTCATAGTATAATTTATTCGAATGATAAAGTTTTGGATCAGGGTTTGGACTAAATTTTGATTTTTGACAATAGATTACTAAAGGATTGTAACGCTAAAATAATAGTAAATTTTAATCGGTTTAGTTTTATCTATTGTTTGATTTGAGGAATTTAAAAAAATTTACACTATATATGATATTTGAATCGATAAAATTTGAGTTTTATAACATATTTTAGTTTATTGGAGCTTATAATCATTATTGAATGGATGGGATTTAAGGTTGATGATGAAATATGAATATTTGGAATTTTAGGTGAAACTTTAAGTGTTAGAATTAGGTGTTTCTGGATGAATTGAGGAAATAAAGATATTTTTTAGTGATTCCAATAAGTGAGAAATGATTTATGGAGGAAAGAAATTGGAATTTCAATAAGGATTGAGTAGATTAGATTTATGGATTTTTTTTATTCGAAAAGAAAATTTTGAACTCACTGGGAAATTTAGTATGATTTATAAATATATTTTATGTGATGTATTTGTGATTGAGGACTTTGATACTTCACTTATAAAATGTAGCGATTCATTTATCTCTCATTAACATGTGCAAATATGCCTTTCGAGTTGGGTTGCGAGTTGTTGAGACTTTTGTCTCACCCCATTGCTATTAACATTTTTATGTGACAACATCTATGTTAAGATGTTTGGAAAGATTATGGAAGCTTGCATATGACTACTACTATTGTATAGGCTCCTCCTTTCATAATGTGTTGATTATATTTATATTACCATTGTAGCGCTCATGTTCTAGCATACTTCGATATTTTACTGCTTCAAATCATGCTATTTTGAGATTATTTTTATAACAGACTGTAATTCCCTAATTCGTATAATGCTATTATTTTTTAAACCACAAACTTGAGCGGGCATTTTGTCATATACACTTTAAAATAAATGATATATGCATTATTGAATCATGAGTTGGGCTTGAGGTGGAACATAAATCCGAGTTTCCAAGGTTGAAACCCATTATTATGTTATTGACTTTTATAGCATAGTTTGCAAAATCCTATGTTTGCTTGAGTAGGTTTGACCAACAATAGTGGTCCTAACAAAATTCTAGAAAACACATGATGTTACATAGTCAACCGGTATAGCAGTCATCCACAAGCATCATATATCAAATTTATAATAACTCAAGCATAGTGCTAACTTGGCTTTTTTCAATCTCTATGTTAGTATTTTCTCTTTCACGTTTTTTTCCTTGTAACAATTATCCCTCTTACTTCTTGCACAACACACATTAGATACACTTAATTTTATATTTCTCCGTCCAAAATTTTACTTCATTTTTCCCCTTTTAGGGATGTCACATTTCCTTGGGTTATTATTTATTCCATGGATTGCAAAGGAAAAAAAAAAATCAACTTATAAGTAACGTGTAACATTCAACTAACCTCAGCCATCATTGTCTCAATGCACTGTTGTAGTCCTTTATAAGCTGCGGACTCTGCAGTGGACATTGCTGTTGCCATTTCTTCACAGGAAGCAGCATGAGCACCATCCACAGGGAGCAGAAGACGAGATATAGAATTTGCAAAGTACTGTGGAGAAGCAAACACTTTAGTTCACAAAGGCGTTCACTTTAATGGCAAGAAAAATACAAGAGAACAAAATTCCCCATCATACTTGTTGAATAATAGCCACACTACTGCCAGAACGTTGTACAGCAACCATGAATGATCTGAAACTGCTTTCACCTGCCGCAGCAGCCGCTTCAGCCTGAATATCAACCAATTAATATAATGTTCAGTTAATTGTAAATGAAAAAGTAGAAAATTTGAAACATAAGCACACAAGGAGTTCATATAATTACAGCAGAGGCAGCTGCAGCAGCCACTCTTCGGCTGACACTGGTGCCCAATACAAATCTTTCCCTCAAATTAGCAGCTTCAGTCAGGCTGTCTCGAGCTCGTTCAAGGCCATCTGCTATATATTGACTGACCTGTAAAGGACAAAATAACAACCAAGAATGCTGAGCTCCAGCTACACAAATGGGAGGCAAACCTTAATGTTTATAAATTTAAACTTACTTGATCCAGCAGGCAAGTGAACACTGCTTTTACATTGGTCGCAAGGGTGGCAGGCTGCAGAAGAGAAGAAAATCAATAGCACATACCAAGAACCAGAAGTTGTATTAAAATGCATCCAAAGACTGAATATTGGTTACTTAGGCTTGGTTGCCAGTTAGGTGATGACTGTGTGTTGACACCATGGAAAAAATAAGAGCACAAGGAGAGCAGGGATGTCCAATAACGCAGTTAAAATTTATTTATGCTGACTCTCAATTATACTATATGATAATCCCCAAGATGAGATTTCGAAACTCTTAATATCTCATAATAATTTACTAGTCCTTTCCTTCCTAAACTATAAATATCTCATAACAGATATTATAGTAATTCATCATGAAGTCATGTCAAAATTGATACTCAGTCCTGGTCTGACCTATTACATCCCCACCCCTCTTTATTTCTCTGCTTCATTCCTTGGGTGTTAATGTTAATCACTGCTATTCATTTGATGACAAGAAAATTGGGAAATTTTCTAGCACCATAGCCCTTCCATGATTAAATTAGAAAGAGCCAAAGAACTAGGAGAGAATATGCAATAATACAATTTTGAAGGTTTAGATGTCAAAAGTTAAAGTGATCTACACATCAACCTTAATACCATAAACACAAGGAAACTATTGCATTCAGGCAAAAATGTAAACACATATTAAAGCTATTCTAAAAATCTCACCTATTGGGGTAAAGTATTACTACTACAACAATGATGTACTGTGTAAAATAATGTCATTGTACTTCCTTTTGTACTTTCCTAAACTATCAACATATATGTTTGAAGTTGCACCATTGTATTTTCAAATACTTACAAGTAAGAGCTGAGTATTGGCAAACAACACGACGCACTCCCATTCACTTTTTTATTGGCACCCTCTACGAACCTATCTAGATACCCTAGGAAGTAGACAATAAAGATTTGAAATAGTAGAAATTATGATCAACTAAAACCCTAGAAGAATTTGTTTCTAGATCTTTAGCTAATAAAAGACTCCACAAAGAGTTAATCAAACCCTTGAAACCTAAAAGTATTCTATCAAGAATAGAAAAGCAACAAATAAATCCTTGTCAAAAGTAATTTTCATTCATAACTTCCTCTCTTTAAATAACTGAGTACAACTTGATCTTTTGAACAAAAAAAAAATTGTAATCCCAAATGGCTCTAAAGGATAAGAAAATATTTGCAAGTATTATAAGTTATAGATGATAAGATACCATCTATCTAAAATCAAAGGGTATTGCAACATGATAAACAAGATAAAAAATAATATGCTTTAGGTCTCTAGTTGGCAACTCATATCTAAAACTTATATATCCTAATTTAAAATAAGATAAAATACTAATAAATTTAAAAGATCCTTCGGATAATTCACATTATCATAAAGATACTTCAAATCTTACTAATAATCTACTTAATACAAAATGATTCTTTTGAATAATAAAATTACATAAAAATGAAAATGAAATGACTTAATTGGGAGCCCCCTTGAATAGGATCTTTTATTTGCCATCCTCCACATGCACCTCTTTGAAGTTGAATATCCCATAGGATACATTTTGGCATGCCGCCTACTCTATACTAGCCTCTTTCTTGGTAGGGTTTCTCCAACTTGGCCAGCAAAATTACCCCGTAGATTCCTATCACTTTTTCTTGAAAGTTTTTAAAGGTACTTGTTAGACGAGACTTGAGGCCTAGCCCATACTTATGCTTAACCTAGTTTAAATGAGTATTAGCTGTTCAAGGCTTCATTACTTTGTCATTAGTTTCAATGTATTTACTGCTTTGCCTAATAATGTCTTCATTCATTGTACTGCTTTTTTTTGTCCTTCCTTGTACTATCATTATACTAGTGTGACATCATTGCACTTTCCAATGCTTATGAACAAAATGTCCGAGCACCAGCACAAAACCCAACACATTCTCCCATTCACTTCTCGAAAGGTTCACATCATCCAAAATTCCTGTTCAAGGTAAAAATAAACAGATGTTCTGGTATTGAAGACCTGATTTCAGAAAATCATCCAAACCAGAAACTCCAAACTCATTTGACAATCTTTTCCTATATGATACATGGAGTTTTGAAATGAACGAAAGGAGGGACCATAATTCTTGCGGGAATCGCCATGACAGCAAACTTTGGAAATGAAAGTGCACAGCTACCAGTAGACAAACACACTTGGTTGGCAAGGACTAATTAATTACAAAAATAATTCATATCACTTTGCATGAACAGTTGATTACCTGAGATGAAAAGAGATTGCATCTTGAAATTGCTTCTTCATTCCAGCGCACAAACTCTGTCACAACAGTGACAGATATTTGCTGGTGAGAAGAAGCTACTGAAGTTCCTTTTGAGCGTCCAATGGTCCCAGATGAATCAGATGTCTGTTGGCTTTCAGCTCGTAGCTCCTCCATCTGCATTTATTATGTCCAATCAAACTTTTTGCCCCATATCTAACTCAAAATGGACAAAATATATACATGCAGAAATTGCAAACCTTCACTTGGTATAATTGTGTAAGAGACGCTTGTTCATACTCTGGGTATTCATCCTTGTGATTTGAAAATAGCGATTCTGTTAGACCTGAGCCATCAGAACAAATGCGTATTAATAAGCTAAACAGAACTTCAAATTATTCAAGAAGCACCAACATACACAAGAAAAGAGCATACGGTTATAATCATTTGGAAACAGTTGCATTTCAAAATGGGCAATGCAAATAAAACTTTTCAACCTCCTAGTGATTTAACATAATGACATTAAGTTGAATGTTTGTTTGTAATTTTTTTTATTCTAACTTCCACAAAAAAGATAAGAAGAAAAGGGAGGGTACTGGTACTAGTTGTTAATAAAAGATTGGTTCTTAAAAATGGTTGGTTGGTTGGTTCTCACAATTTTTCTCATGACTAGCCATGCAACAAAATTGAAAAGAAATCTTTGACAATCAGTGACTTCTCAAACGCTCGTTTCCCATTTTTTCTTTCTGTTCTCTTCTTCGTTTTATATTCTTTTTTCCCTTTTCAAGTCAGATCAAAAACACTAGTTCTTGGACCATGGATGGATGATGCCACTTGCTTGTAAACTTCAACTCCCTATAGTAAAGCAGGTCAACTATGGTAGACTAGAGAATGTCAATTATGGAAGTAGCAAATAGAAGAAATTCAACAGCTAATGGAAGGTCTTTCTTTACTTCTCTTTTTCATTTTTTGGGGCGTACAGGGAAGGCTTTCAAAGCAACAGAGGTAATCAAGATGAAGTTGAAGCACACAACCAGCTCCAAAAGGGACAAAGATGGTCAGTAAAGATGGAATTGCCCAAAATTCCATCATGAGCATGTCCTGAGTTGGCTTTTGTGATGTTAGATATACTTTTCATTGCATGAGCCTCTAAAATACATGCAGCTTGAAATGGCAAGCTCGCAATTGGTTGAAGGAGGATTTAAGTAGCATCATGCATACAACAGAAACCCAGAAATAATCATAGAACATATGTAGCGAATTGCATTCCTTACTTGAACGAATACTCTAATGCATTACAAGTGATGGGAACCTCTATAGGCCAAGAGACCAAGAGCTAATGAGGACTTACAATAGCATTCCTAAACCAAGGGAGTAAGGGGAAAGTACAAAGCTGTCCAAGTTGCGTCTTTCTCTTTTCTGGTTTCCAAAAAGAAAATTATTTTTGTGTCTATTGTAAATAGATAAAGTAGTAGGGGCGTTATTTTAGTATTGTATATTCCCATTGGCTCTTAGGATACAATTGTGAATTCTCATAAATTTTGGCCTATAAATAGAGGCCCTCTCTTAAAAATGGATTGGAATATCCATCAAAGAGTAGATATCTCTACTTTCGTTCTTGAATCTTTCCATTGAGAAGAACACAAATCTCAATCACTCTCATCCATTTTTCTCAAAAAGGTCACGTGTCTTGCTAGGAAACATTTCTTCTGTATTTTATTTGTCAAAACCACCACATGAAGGTTCTTAACTGTTGTTCCTCATCTAGCTTATTAGTATAAGTAGGAATGAGGCATAAGGAGAGGAAGCATTTTAGAGTATTCTCATGTTTGGAGTTTCAAAATTGAAACAAAGGAACAGAAGCTAACTCCTCAAAACCCCTTTAGAGTCATTTCCTCTAATTTGGGGGCTTTTGCAGTTTACCTACCAGTCCTTCATTCTCTTATCATTAAATTTCGCATCTTTTACCTACAAGGGTAAGAGAACAAACAAGAGATTTGGCAGCAGACATAGCTAGTAGCAATTTCGAGCAAATTTATTACCTTCAACATCCAAGTCACCACATCCCACAGCTCGCAGATCTCTAGCAAGTTCTTGTGTTTTTTCATATGCCACTGCCAGCATTCTGAGATACTGAAGCCTCAAATCAATTGCAAATCAAAGAAACATTACCTTGCCATCTAAACAGGAGCTAGGATAAATAATAACGAAAGCAGTCAGTGTTGCACTACTCACTAATAAGAGTCCGCCTTCTGCCATGGTAGGTAACTTCACGAGAGATGGCTTCAGTAATAATTTATCCAAAATGGCAGTGACTCGCTGCTCCAAAACTCGCTACATACAGAGATTCAAGAAAACAAACAAAAAGTGACGATGAGATAGTGATAGACCCTACTCTCTTTAATACCAAAGTATGAGGAACCATGTCCTTGGGTACCTGAACTAAAATTGACATGACTTCATTGGGGGAAGGGAACACTGCAGTTATTGTCACTGCTTCTTTACGGACAGTATCTGCAACAAATTACAGTACTATTACTGGTTCAATAAAAAAAATTATATTTTTAAGCAACAGAAGTTATTATGCTTGAAACCTGTGATTTCTTTGTACAGGGCCGAAAGACCACGAGCAACATTACTAGGACTAGCTTGTGAAACCTGGTCACCAAGAACCAACCTGGTGTCGGCATTCATAATTTCCACATCAATAAACATTGGACGTGTTGCCACATAATGTTGCATGGCACTTGTACCCCTGTTGAACTGCATTACAAAAAAGGGTAAATAAATGGATAGATAAAAAGGAAAAACATGCTGTTAACTTGTGACATCCTATTACTGCACTCACTTTTCTTCAACCAACTGCTTTCAATTCACCAACTGACCAAGCAGTCAAATTGCTTTGACAAAATAAAAAGGTACCATAATTCAAAGGTAAGATCTTTATCATTTAAAACTTCACTTGGAGCACAATGCAACTTGAAAACAATCTAGGAAAACTTGAGCCACAATAGCGGTTGTACGAGTGTGAAAGAGTGCCATAAAGTAGGCATAATTACTCAATCTATCAACTACAACTAAAACAGTGTTTTTCCCATTTGACCTTGGCAATCCTCCAATGAAATCCATAGCTATGCTTTCCCACTCAATAGTTGGAATAGTAAATGTTAAAAGGAGCATTTATGCTAGTTGGCCAAGAAAAAAAAAGTGGCACTTATGTCTAAGTGTCCTCCTTACCGTGCAGCATGCATTCATGTTAACAACTAAATCATCATTTCCCAATACTAATTTATCCTTACTCCTTGAATACTTCCCATCAAGTAGTACATTCTATACATGCTCCATGTTGCTCCAAATGCTAGAATATTTTCATCTTCAAATCATGACTTCAATAGCTACTCAAATAAACACAAGGAACAAGCAGATAAAGTGATGAAATAGCTCATTAATTAGATAATCTTGACAATGTGATGTGCCTAAGAAGTATTAAGGCGAGTATACAAGAGAAGAGCCTATGAAGAAAGGCCCAACTCAACCCATAACACCCAAGGGAATGGTGGAATGATAAAGAGACTTAGGTTCTTTCATAACGCAATCCTGGCAATGTCAGATTGTGGGAGAGCCATATAGGGGAGGAGGAAACATGGTAGTGTCAGGCAATTGGTGTTTAGTATAAGGAGAGGTGCCTCGTATCTTGAATACTAGACTGGAAGGATTATTTCTATTGTTCTAGTTGTTTCATGTTGTTGTAATCTTGCTGTAACGGAGCCATTATTTTAGAAGGAGGCCTTAGCAGTTGTAATCTCATTTTTCACCAATAAAAAGGGTATAACATGTTATATTTTACCTACGAGCACTCTTGCATAGGTCGAATCACTTTTGGTATCGCACTACATCCTGGAAAATGTTGGGACCCAAATGGAGAGAAGAATTGAGCATCTTGAGAAGGTAGTATAAGTGGTACAGAAGTGCCCAAAGATAATCTTGGAGATACAAGGCATGGAGATTAAACAACCCTTTTAACCATTCAATAGAGCAGAAAGTAGTCCTAAAGAGGAGTGGCTCAAGTCATAAGAGAAACAAGGATGAACTGACGGCAATTATATATAAAAATCAATAGAGCAGAAAGTGGATTTGTTTGAAGGGGGATCCAACTCATGCTCAATCACAGGCCTCACTCAAGTTGATCAAGAAGTCAATTCAATAGACAGGTGGGATACATGGTAAAGCTCATAGCAACAAGGATGGACGCACATGAAGCTCAGACTGAGAATGATGATGAGCTAGCCCAGGCTATGCACCAATTTCCAAGGGTCTGTAACCCCGTTACAAGACTAGGCCCTTGGACATCAAAGGTTCGTGTTATTATAATTAAAGAGAGAGCTCAACCTACAAATACTCGTTTGTATCAGTATGGCGATCATCATAAGATTGGGATCATACAACCTCACACAAGTTCAAATTCAGGTTCAATGCTATTGGTGAAGAAGGATGGAAGTTGGACTTTATTTTATGTGTGGATTAAAGAGCCCTTAATCATGTAACCATCACTAACAAATACCACATACCCATTATCAATGAGTTGCTAGATGGATTGAGGGGTGCCACCATATTCACCAAGCTAGATTTGAAGTCGGGTTATCACCAGATTCAAATTAAACATGGGAATGAACAAAAAACAGCATTCAGAACTCATGATGGCCCCTAAGAATTTAAGGTTATGCCTTTCGGTTTGTCAAGTGCTGATTCGTCATTTTAATCTCTAATGAATGACATTTCTAGAGAATAATTGATAAAGTTTATCCTTGTAATCTTTGATGATATCCTCGTGTACAGCAAGGACAGGAGTTCACGCAAGGAGCACTTGAGGTTGGCCTTGCACTTACTGCAACAGCATCAGCTTGTAGTGAACCCAAACAAGTGTGTCCAGCCAAGCCCAGATAGATTATTTGGGCCATATCAAATCAGTAGGAGGAGCAAAAGCTGACCCAACAAAAATTGCAGCTAAGGTATAGTGATGTACAACCAGTAATCTGAAGTCGCTGAGAGGATTTCTTGGTTCGTTGAGATATTACTGCAAGTTTGTCAAGGGTATAGGAAGATTGCTGCGCCTCTGACCCAGCTGCTTAAAAAAGACTCTTTTAAATGGGAAGAGAAGTCTTAGAAGGTGTTTGAGGACCTCAAAACAGCTACAACTCCACTCCTTATGCTGGCTGTACTTGATTTCAAATTACCATTCGAAGTAGGGGCTGATGCTTCGAGCAAGGGGATTGGGGCTGTGTCGATGCAAAACAGTGCCCAATTGCTTATTTCAGCCAGAAATTATCTAAAGGGCTAACTGCAGTTGTTCTTGTGGTCAAAAAGTGGCAGCATTAGTTTTCCAACCAACCTTTTATCTGAAAGGTTGAATACATGCTAGAGCAAACAATACTAGCACCAAATCAGCAGAAATAGGTTACAAAATTGTTAGAAATCAGATTTCAAATTTGATCTTTTTTCTTATTTACTTCCTGGATTGTTGCCTAGAATTATGAGAGAATAAATCATCATGAATTTTGATTATGTAATCGCTGATTATGCTCCCTTTGATTGAGCTCTCAGCAACTATATATTGTACCTATTCCTCTCAATAATATAGTGAACAATGAGAGCATTCTCTCAAACATGGTATCAGAGCTTAGGCAAGAGAGAGGGAGCGAAACAGAGACAGTGAGCGGCTGAGAGAACGGAGAGGCGGAGCTGGCGCTCCCAAACCAGAGGCCCGGTGACGACACCGTCGACACCACCAGTCCAAGGCATCACCGATCGGCCGGTCCCAGAAGCGCGGCGACGATCTGAGCAGCAAGTGGAGGTCACGAGCCGAAGCCCAGCCTTGCACGTAGGTCCGTTGAACACACCGCCGCAACCACCAGCCTCAAACAGCGCCGATTGGCCCATCCCCGGAGTCCGGTGACTATCTGAGCGGCGCATGACTCACGCGCCGAAGGTCCCACTACGTGTGGCGTACACAACCACTATGTTGTTGTCCAAAAGATGAATCTAGCTGACTTTCCTCCTCTTTTTGGGTCTTTTCCAAGGCATCCAACCAATATGGGCTCAACTGCTATGGCCCTTATGAATGGTACAAGCCTTGAAACTCAAACTAACGTGAATTTGGTGCAGTCAAGTAACTCCATTATAGCTCTTAATGCAATGGTTACCAGTACAAACACTTGGATAGTCGATTCTGGAGCAACAGATCATATGTCTAGTAACAAGTCTTTATTTGACAATATCAAGTATTGCCATGAGAATCTCACAGTAAAAGTGGCTAATGGAGTGTATACAAAGGTTGAAGGAATTGGGACTGTAATATTATCTAAACATCTTGAGATTCACAACGTTTTGTTTAGGCCTGCTCTCACATGCAATCTAATTTCCGTGAGCAAGCTTACCACCAACCATGACTGTTGGGTGATGTTTAACTCGAAGAAGTATTTCAAGATTTGACATCGGGGAGGAGAATTGGAATTGCTGCTAAGGAATGGGGTGGACTCTATTATCTTGAAGATTCAAGCACAGAGAAGAATGGAGCAAGGAAAGCATTGGTAAGCTCCAACTCTGACAATAGAGATGTATGCTTGTGGGACACTAGGTTAGGTCATCCCAGTTTTAATTACATGAAGCATGTGTTTCCACATTTATTCACTGAAAATTCTACTCCTTTCCATTGTGAAACCTACCAATTGGCCAAACAAATCCGATCTTCTTACCCCAAACAAAACTATAAGCCTACGGCACCTTTTACCTTAATCCACAGCGATATATGGGGCCGTACAAATGAAAACTCTTAATCAAGAAAGATGGTTTGTCACATTCATTGATGATCATACTCGGACCACTTGGGTATACTTGATGAGAGAAAAGTCTGAAGTGCTTCAAATATTCAAAAAATTTCACTCCTTTGTAAAAACCCAATTCCACGCCTCCATTAAAGTGTTTAGGAGTGACAATGCCAGAGAATACTTGAGTTGACCCTTTAGAGAGTTTCTTGATCAGCAAGGAATTCATCATCAAATCTCCTGTATACATACCTCAACAAAATGGAGTTGCTGAGAGGAAAAATAGGCATCTGTTGGAAGTAACCCGCACTCTTATGATTGAACGAAATGTACCAAATGTGTTTTGGGGGGATGCTGTGTTAACTGCTGTTTACCTCATCAATCGGATGCCATCCAAAATCCTTAATTTTAGAACTCCCATTCAATGCATTCTTGAAACACATCTAAACTGTCCTCTCATATCTGCAATACCCCGAAAAGTGTTTGGATGTGTCGTATTCGTGAACCATAATGGGGGAAAATTGAATGCTAGGGCCGACAAATGTATCTTCTTGGGATACTCTTCTACCCAAAAGGGCTATAAGTGCTATTGTCCGACCACTAGAAAACTTACAGTATCAAGAGACACAGTCTTTTATGAGGATGATGCCTATTACCCCAAATTACCCATTCAGGGGGAGAACAATGTTATGGAATGGCTAATTTGGGAACTTGAACATCCTACAATATCTGAAATCCCAGACATAACCTTACCAACAAACCAGCCAGAAAATCCCACAGAACTTGAAATCCCAGATATACCAATACAAACAAACCTACCTGAAGCTACAATCCCAGCTTCTCCAAACACAATCCAAACTGTGGAAAATGTTGAAATTGACACTGGGGTAGTTGGACAACCTAGTCCCAATTAGATGACATCACAGGATCAGGAGAAAGAAAGCGACAATAGAGTTCTAAACATTCCAAGGCAACGCCATGACTCTAACTCGGCGTCGAATCCCGAGGAATCAGACTGGCCTATTACACTTAGAAAGGGGGTAAGATCTTGTACTCAGCATCCTATTCAAAGGTTTGTCTCATATGGAAATTTATCTGCTAGAATGCAGAGTTTTGTTGTGAATAGTACACAGATCAAAGTTCCAGATACATTTCAACAAGCTATGACTGATCTGAACTGGAAACAAGTAGCGAAAGAAGAGTTGAAGGCCTTGAAGGAGAATAAAACGTGGGAGATCACCACGCTTCCTAAAGGCAAGAAACCAGTAGGATGCAGATGGATCTTCACTCCAAAATTTAATCCAGATGGAAGCATAAACAAATATAAGGCACGGCTAGTTGCAAAAGGATACACCCAGACACAAGGCATTGATTACCAAGAGCTTTGCACCAGTGGCAAAATTCAACACTATCAAAGTTCTCTTGTCTATAGCTGCCAACCTTGACTGGCCTCTACATCAGTTGGATGTGAAGAATGCTTTCCTAAATGGAGATTTAAAGGAGGAAGTGTATATGGAAGTCCCAGATGGAGTAATAGCTCCACAGAATTCTATTTGCAAACTCCACAAATCCCTATACGGCTTGAAGCAATCTCCACGGGCGTGGTTTGACAGATTTGCCAAAGCAGTCAAGAAGTTTGGCTATACCCAAGGGCAAGCAGATGATACACTATTCATCAAGCATTATGATGTCAAGATAACTATTCTGATCGTGTATGTGGATGATATAGTTATAACTGGGAATGATGAGTCATCTATCACCCAACTCAAGAATGCAATGGCAAGGGAATTTCAGGTTAAGGACCTAGGACAAATGAGGTACTTCCTTAGCATGGAAGTAGCAAGGACCAGGAAAGGGATCAACGTGTCACAACGGAAGTATACGCTTGATTTACTTCAATAAACAGGGATGCTCGGAGTGAAACCAGATGACACTCCAATGGAAGAATCATGCAACCTTGAAGTCAAAGCGGAAGGTGTATCTGTAGATTCTGAGAGATATAGACGATTGGTGGGCAAACTGATATACTTAACTCACACCCATCCAGACATTAGTCATGCAGTTGGAGTGGTCAGTCAATTCATGCACCAACCTCAGGAAGAACATACAACTGTTGTTTACAGGATCCTAAGCTATCTCAAACCCAATCCCGGAAGAGGAATTTACTTTGAAAAAGGAAGTTCCAGAAATATAGAGATCTATACTGATGCTGATCATGCTAGATCTGTGGATAACCGAAGATCAATAACGGGTTATTGCACATATGTCTGGGGCAATCTTATCACCTGGCGGAGCAAGAAATAGACGGTGGTATCCAGAAGCAGTGCTGAAACTGAATTGAGAGCTATAGCTCTTGGGGAATGTGAAGGAATCTGGATCATTAGACTTCTAAATGAGCTAAGAATGAATTCCATATGAAGGCCCCCTAGACCTCTGGTGTGACAACCAGGCAAGCATAGAGATGACAAAGAACCCAGTCTATCATGATTGAACGAAACGTGGAAATTGATAGGCACTTCATCAAAGAGAAAGTAGAAGGTGGCATCATCAAATTGGATTACGTACAGTCAGCAGACCAAGTTGCATACATTATGACCAAGCCTCTTCCTCGAGTCAAATTTGAAGGACTTCGAAGCAAGCTGGGAATGATAGATATATACATTCCAGCTTGAGGGGGAGTGCTAGAAATCAGATTTCAAATTTGATCTTTTTTCTTATTTACTTCCTGGATTGTTGCCTAGAATTAGGAGAGAATAAATCATCATTAATTCTGATTATGTAATCACTGATTATGCTCCCTTTGATTGAGCTCTCAGCAACTATATATTGTACCTATTCCTCTCAATAATATAGTGAACAATGAGAGCATTCTCTCAAACATGGTTAAATGGGGTACAAGTTTAAGATCCAATACAAACCTGAGAGGGAAAACCTAACTGCTAATGCACTTTCAAGAAGAGTAGGCTCTGGAATTACAAGCAGTTCCCCTATGGCAATACGATGGTATAGTAAAGTAAGAGGATGAAATGTCCAATGATGATTATCTGAGAGAAATAGTACAGCAGCTTGTGCAAGGGAAAGAGGGGACAGAAGGGTTTACCATCAAAACGGGGTATTATTCTTAGAAGGGAAGTTGGTAATCCCAAGAAATTCTTCCAAAAAACCCGAACTCATAAGAGAATTTAATGACTCACGGGAGGTAATTTGGCTTACCTTAGAACTTACAAGAGGCAGTCCGCAGTAGTATACCAGATGGGAATGAAAAAAGATGTGCAAGAATACGTTTCTCAATGTGATACTTGCCAAAATAAATAAATAAATAAATAAATGCATAGCCAGGTGGGATTATTGCAGCCATTTCCCATACCCCAAGCTACATGGGAAGATATAAGTATGGACTTCATTGGTGACTTATCAAGGAGCAATCGAGTGGATACAGTGCTGGTGGTGGTAGATAAATCAACCAAGTATGCCCATTTCATCCAACTCTCACACCCATATGATGCAAAAAGGGTAGCAGAAGTGTTTGCTAAAGAGGTGATCAAACATCATGGTTTTCCAAAAACCATCTACCAGACCGAGACTGGGTATTCAGCATGGCTGGGACAACTATAAGGTACAGGGGTACAGCTCATCATACCACCCAGAAAAACAAAAAGTGGTTAATCAAAGTTTAGGGACATATCTGCAACGTTTTGCTGGAAACACTATGAAGAAATAGTCAAAGACGCTTCACTTGGCATAATATTGTTACAGTACTTCCTACCATAGTGCTGCAGGAATGACATACTTCAAGGCTCTATATAGAAGGGGTCCACCCACTCTCCTCAAGTGAAGAGATCCTCCATCAAGGGCGCAAGAGGTTAAACAACAGCTGCAAGAATGGAACCAAGTACTCAATGAGTTGAAGGCTCAATTAGAGCACGCTCAATCACAGATGAAGAATCAAGCTAACTAGTGAAGAAAGTTGAATTTCAAGTGGGAGAATCTGTTTATCTCAAGCTCAAGACCTACAGATCCAGGTCACTCAAGGGAAGGAAGGGCAGAATGGGAAAGAGACTGAGGTTAATGTGTAACATAGTCCTAACAGTTTCATATCGTGGGAGTGCGATATAGGGGAGAAGGAAACATGGTAGTGGCAAGCAATTGGTATGGTATGTTAGTAAAGCAGGAGGTGCCTGGTCTCTCTAACACGAGGCTGTGAGGTTTATTTCAAATGTTCTTGTTGTTTCTTGTTGTTGTAATCTTATTGTAATGAAGCCTTTCTGTTAGAATGAGGCATTCACTGTTATATTCTCTTGTTTTCCACCACTAAAGAGGATACACTTCAAGCACTGTTTTATTTCCTTAGTTGCCTAGGTACTATCACAATGGCATCAGCTGCCCTATTGTCATCATCTCTTTCGTATCACATGGTTGAAACCCATTAATTATGCCACCTAATACAAGTTATGCGCCAGCAAATGCTTCAACCTTCATTAATTAGGCTCACTGATAAAATGTCTTCCTTATAGGCATAGCTGCCAATGCTCCAAAGCTTGAAACACAACAAGTAATTCCTTCTCTTAGACAGGCCTAGAAAGATGCCTAGGAGCCAAAGATTTGCTAAAGTTAGCCATAGGATGGCCTTCTTGCATCAAAACAACCCTTATTCTTTGACCACGAGCATATGTCTCAACCATAAAGTTCTTTGAAAATCAGGAAGAGTGCAGGAGCTGCAATTAACTTATTCCTTGACTTTTGAAAGCTTCAGCTGTTTCTTTAGACCATTTAAATTGCCCTCTTTCTCCCTCCTTGAACATGCTTGCAAGAGGACTTGCTATTTGACCAAATTTTGCAAGCTCCGTGAAAGACATAAGTTGTTTAACATTTAATGGAGCAGACTAGTTATTCACTATGGCTATCCGACATGAATCACATGACTGATGTGACTCAAATGGTCTACTGTCTGCAGCAAACAAGTGCTTGCTCGTCTTCACATAATAAGTATGATTGTTTACGATTTGCAAAGTCATCTTCAGTGTTCTAGGTGCTTCTCTAATGTAGGACTGTGAATTAACATGTAATCAAGAATTACCAGCATAAACTTCCTCAGAACAATTACAATGATTATCTGTGACAAAATTTGAACTGAATTATCCTTTTTCAATTAACTATAATTATCATAACACCATGACCAATTAAGTACAACAAACATTGGTTACCTGTGACAAAATTTTGGCACATTCCGCCATTGTGGACAATTCTCTTTTCTGAGATGCTGCATCAAAGCGAGCCAACAATCTATTCTCTAACTCTGCAGAAAAAAAGAAAGAACATGAAACATATACATGACAGGAACGCCAAAACCTCTAGGCTATGTAGTACCAGTGGCAACAACAAAAGAAGGGGAGAAAGATGCTGAAGAAAATAGGGAGAATTTAGTGAATTCTAGTAGTCAATAAAATGAACAGCCCTAACTGGTGTGGGCTTTATGTAGAGAACATTAGACACATTAAAGTGAAAGATACCTTTCACCAAAAAAAAAAAATGTGAGATATTGAACAGCCCTAATGGGTTAAAGGGCAAATATGTTCAACCTTAGTTTTACTCAAAGAAAATGAACTTTTGTAAATAGCATCTTAACCCTACACTAATGCAATATACTTTCAAGAAACCGACCATTGCAATAATCCTGTAGATTAGCAACTGCAACTTCTAATCCTCTGCTTGCAGTTGCATTTCCCATAACTGATGAGACAGCTATTCCTTGCTGTCCGATATCTTCTTCAGCAAAAGACCCTAATAATTTTTTACAAAAAAATACAGTAGATACTCATTATAAAAATGGTTAAAGCTTCATAATGAAACAAAACAAGAAAAGGAAAGCTATCTTACGTAGTTTTTGGGCAATTGAAGCAGCCTCAGCAACACGGCTATCATCAGAAAATAAAGGTGAAAGTTCCATTAGATCGCCAGGGCTGCTATTGAACTCCATTAAGTACTGTAAACATTTAATCAACCAAAAAAGTCAAATTCCCTAATGACAGAACGTTATCAACCGAATGATATAGCTGGTAATATTACCTTAATCAACTCTATTGTTTGACTGGCAGTTTCCCGCTGAGCATCAGCACTCTGA
>JANTPZ010000340.1:0-33010 GCA_025593235.1 Vachellia pachyceras | reverse complement strand
CTGACGAAGATGAAGATGTACATCACCGACTTGCAGAAGAACGTTCAGGGAGGGACATCGTCCGGTACGGGAGGCCTAACGATGTCGAAGAAGCCCACGTTCTTCTCGTCCATGTCCAAGAAGTTGGGTAAGCTTAACCCATTCAAGAACGGGTCGAAGGATACGTTACACTTGGATGATGGGCCTCTGGATATAACCCGGCCCAGAAGAAGAAGATTCTCCATCTCCTAATTTTTGTTTTTTAAAAAATATTTTCTGTCATCTGCACGCTTGAACTATAATTAATTAATTAATTAATAAGCAGAAGGGCTTTTCTGAAGTGATTGTTATTGTGTAAGACATAAATAGGTTTAGTTGTTGTATATAGGCTTTTTATATATTGGAAAAGGATATTCGTTCCTCTTGTTTATTATGTACTTTGATTGAAACGGATTTCTTTCTTCTTTTTTACTTTAACAACTTTCCAATAAAAAAATCATCCTAAAATATGTAAAAATCATTTTGAAATCCATAAAAATCATCTCAAAATCTGTAAAATCATCTCGAAATATTTAAAACCACCTTGGAAGCTGTAACTCTTTTCTCCCAACGGATTTTCCAAACATACACTAAACCGTTATAATACAATTTAATTTGTTTGTTGAAAATTTTTAATATTGACTAGCAAAACTTAAGAGGATAAAAAGGGAAATACCTTAATGTTGAAATTGAAAAATAAGAGATTGGAGGTTTGAGACTTGTTTGCAAGTCATAAACTTTTTAAAGGGATGTGTGAAGTATTGTTTTTTAGGAGGACTTCATATCATGAATTAATTATTTCTTATCTTCAACACCTAAAGTATTTTTCTCTCAGTAACTCTTGTAAAGCAATTTTTGGTGCTTCCAACTATCCAACACCTTTTTGGCCAAAAAGGAAAAAAAAACTATCCGGCACCTTGAAAGCACAGGAGAAGATGGCTTGGAAGCAATTTTCTTCCATAAATGCTTGGATATTGTGGGGAACAGTGTGTCAATCAATGAAAGCAATGTGGCATTAAGAGATGTAAACGAGACACTCATCACTCTTATCCCCAAAGTTGAGTGCCCTGAAAGTTAACCAATTTCATCACATCTCCTTATACAATGTCGTATTAAGTGTTCGTCCAAGATTATAGTCGAGCGGCTGAAGACTTCTATGTCTAAACATGTATCCCACCCCTTCAGGTTAGTTTTGTTCCGGGTAGAAACATTCATGAAAATATCATCATTGTGAATGAAATACTGCATTTAATGAGAAGGAAAAAAAAGAAAAGAAAGGGTTTCATGCATATTAAGATTGATCTTGAAAAAGCATGTGATAGGCTCAACTGGCCTAATTGAACAACACTTGAGGAAAGAAATTTGCAGGCTGAGCAAGTTTAAACAAGTCAATGATATAGGACGATATCTTGGAGCAAGTCTCCAATTTCCCAGAAGAAGACAGGATAAGTACAACATCATTGTGGATAGAGTTAAAAAGAGAATCCAAGGCCGGAAAGCTCCAAGTCTGTCACTGGCTGGTAGAATCACCTTAATGAACTGAGTTGCAAACTCAGTGGCTCTGTATCCCATGCAACACGATAGTTTACCCCAGGGAGTCATTGAGGAATTTGAGCGTGAAAGTCGTCATTTTGTTTGGGGTGAGGATGGAGATACTCGAAGATGGCAAGCTATTTCTTGGGAAAAGTTGTGTAGACCGAAAGATGAAGGTGGTATGGGAATAAAATCATTAGGGCAAATGAATGAGGCGTTTCTACATAAAACCCTGTGGCGCATGCATACAAGACCAGATGAATCCAGGTACTTCATGGGAAATATGGACGAGGACGTAATTCAGATGATGATCTCGTTGTGAAGGGCAGTGACCTACGGTTGTGGAAAGCATTATCCAAACAGTGGGGGAAATTCTGAAATAACGTTGAAAGACATAGCCAACAGGGGGGTACAGAAGAGCCAACATATTTGCAGCAGGGCAACGTACCTGATCAGGGACTTAAGCAGAAACTTACGAAGGATGGAACATTCTCCACTAAGTCAGCGTATCCTGGGGTTCAAGTGCCTCATAGTAGCAGTGAGATAATTGACTGGAAAAGAATTTGGAATTTAAGAGTACCGAAGAGGTTAAGGGTCTTCGTATGCCAGATGTTTCACAAAAGGCTTGCAACAAGAGACACCACCATGAGATGGGATGGAGGTAATGGTTTGTGCATGATCTGCAATCTGAAAACAGAAGATCACTTGCACGCTTTGAGGGATTGTCCCCAAGCCACCCAAGTCTGGAGGAAGATTGTCCCTCTGCATCGAAGAATCCCCTTGTTTGGAGCCCTGTGGTCCGAATGGATCATGAAGAACATCAAGCGTAGAAAATACAGCGAGGAAGATGAACAATGGGCGGAATCTTTTGCTGCACTTGTTGGTATGTGTGGAAATGGTGGAATGACCATATTCATGACGAAAATTTCACGTTACCACCAAAATTAACCCGATCAATCCATACGATTGTGGAGAGTTAATGCCAAAGGACAGAGGTTGGTTTCATGAATGACAGTAGGACAAATCATATCAAGACCCACTGCCACTGGAATATCCCTCCGAAAAATTGGTGTAAGTTAAACACCGATGGGTGGAGCTCAGTATCTGGAAGCGCCAGTTGCGGAGGTGTAGTAAGAGGAGATTGTGGAGAATGGATTCGCGGGTTCCCTATGCAATTACTTGACAAGGATTCTGCTGAAGCGGAGATCCTATTCCTAGGCATTACGGAAGGGCTGAAGATGTGCTGGGAGATGGGTTTTAAACAGGTAATTGTTGAAAGTGATGCTGATAAAGTTGTTCAGGCGATCCGGAGGAACCAAAGTTTAATAGGTTTTACACATCTACGAGGTCATATTCAAAGCTGGATGTCAAAGCAACGGAACGTTCAAATACAGCATGTTTATCGACAAGGAAATAGGTGTGCTGATGCTCTTACTGCAACGAGAACCGGTCTAGAAGTCCATTTGAGAATAACTTTTACAGAGTTTGTGTTAAAACATGAGTTTTGAAGAATATATTTTGGGAGAATAGTTTTTATGGATTTCAAGACAAAACCTAAGTTTTAAAAGATGATTGTGTTTGAGAAGTTATTGACTTTCACGGGATTCAAGAGGAAAAGTAAGTAGAAAATATGAAAGAGAATGAGGAAAGAGAAAATTTATTATGAAAGAGAATGTTATTTAACAAGAAAATAGATTTTTCAAAATCTAAATTTTAAAAAATATGAGTATTTAAATAAAATCTAAATTTTCAAGAGTCAACACGTATGTAAATCCTAGTCAACACTGTCAGAAAATAGTTTGGAATATTCCTCCCCCTGTTGTAATGCAGATACTGGAAGATTACAGGCGAGAAGTTGCTTACTATCCGGCGTATTGCTGTGTAATCGAGCTGGGCCTTGGCCCCTTATTTCAACCAAAAAAAAAACGATCCAACACCTTCAAATATATTTTTAATAACACCCTAATATAGTTTTAGATGGTCATTGTTCTGAAAAATAAAATTACACTTGCTTTTGGATATCTAGTGTTATTGGAAAATACTTTCAAAATACTGTTTAGAAAAATTTATTTACTCTCCAGAAACACGTAAAGCACGTTCAACAGTGTTTTTCTGTAAAACGAGATAATCTCGTTCACATGTGTACCTCACCTTTCGACTTACGTATAACACTACTATTCAAAAATCAACTTGTGCACAAAACTAGCTAAGCTAACTTTTATCATTAGATCATATATTCATCCACTTACACTAATGGTTCATTGACTAAACTCATCATTCAATACATAACAATGATAAAAAAATACACTAGTTCAATATTCATCGATTCCGCTTAATGTTGCAACTAATATTTTATTTTTAGATCTTCCCACCCAATTAATTGATTCAATTCACTGCCACGCATCAATTTAAATAATAAGAATAATATAGATCAGAAGAAATCAGTTGTTTTCATTGATCAGAGAGCTAGTTTTGGAACAAAATGATAGATCATAGAAGAGGAAACTATACAGCTAGGGGATAAGAAAAAGAGAGAGGTTCAGAAGAAGGAATTAAATTAGGGTTCAGCCGAAGAACTTGGGATCGTAGCCGTTGCTGGTGGTGGCCAAGATGTAGTAAGCGACGATGTGGCCGATGGAGCCCCAAGCCAAGACGTCGACGATGTTGAATCCGACGGGATCGTTCGACTTTAACAGGCTGACGTATTCCTTCGCCCTCGTATCTCCGGCCTCGAAGTGCGTCAATCCGTTCTGCTCCGGCAAGCCCTGCTTCGCCACGTTCTCCCTCTGGAAGTTGAAGAACACAAACCTTCCCAAGAACAGAGAAAGCCCTGTGCTGAGGCTGATCACCACCGACGTATTCAGCTCCGCCTTAACCACCAATCCTCCACGCGCCGCCGTGGTCCTCTTCTGAGTGCAGATACGGTTTGCCTTGGTAATGGTGAGCGGTCGGAGGCCGTGGAAGCTCAGGCCGGAGGGGCTCGACACTGGGGAGTGACGACGGAGCTGGGCGGCCGGCGAGAAGGTGGGAGAGGAGATCATGGAGGAAGCTGCCATTATCGGAGAAGGATTGCGTTGGTTTGAGTGGGTGATGATGAGAGTGAGATTATGAGAGAAGCAAGGAAGAGAAAATTATTAAATGAAGATAGGAAGATGCTTCGTGAGGATGAGATCGAAAGAATGGAGATTTTGGTGATGACGTGGCCTTATTTTATTGGTTTGTTTTGGATCAAAGATTTTTTGTGAACTTGTATCAACCTGTAATATGCGACAAGGGGAGGCTGGTTCTCTGCTTTTGCATGGATTAAAAATAAATAAAATAATGGAGAAGTTGACGCAAAAAAGAATAAATAAAGAGGGAAAAACAGTTGCAGATATTATATTTAATAGCTTAAATTATATATTTGATCTTCTAAATTTATAATTAATTTTAGTTTAATTTATAAATTTAAAAATTAAACTTTTTATCCTTTTATATTAACACTGTTAGCTTCATTTAATGGACAATGTTGATTTAATTAATTTAAACGATAATTATGCAGTTAAATAATAATAAAACAAAATCAAACTTTAAAATATGAAAACGATCATATTAGATAATTGAAATTTAGTAATATTTTATCAATATTTAAATGTAAAGTAATCATTTAAATTTGCTAAGTTAGTATTTTCCATTAAAATGAAACTAAGGTAAAATGATTGCAAGTAGAAATTTAATAGAACCAAACTAAAATTTAATATAAAATTAAAAAAATCAAACACATACTTTAACATATTTAGTATTAAGATAACCTCTTAACTAGGTTATATAATTAAGATAATAAGATCATACTTGTTATAAAATCTAAGCGATTTATAATACCATATTTATTAAGTACATTAAATTCTAATATTATGTTAATTTCTCTCTCACACACACAATTATGTTTAAACATGGGCATAAATTAAAAATAATATAATACCTCTTTTTGTCACTGATCCTATCAAATGTCTTTTCTTATTCAATCTCTTTCTCTCATCATTTTTAAAATAAGGATATATTTAAAAAAATTACATAATAGTTCTTTTTTTTTTTAATTTGGTAGCTGTGCATGTAAAAAGAACAGGACGGAGGAGGGAGTGTATAATGATATTCTGGGTGTTTAGAAATCCGTTTAGAAGAATGATTTTACGTAAATCAAGATAAATATGTTAAAAGAATTTTATTTTAATTTTTACGGAACGATTTGTGAATAGTTTCCAACTAGGCACATTAAAATATTAGATACATCTATAGGAGTTCATATCCCTTAAGGCACCATATCAAAGGAGAATTAATGCCATGTTTGGTATAATGGAATTGGGAGGTGGAATTGAAAATAGAATTCATTTTCTATGTTTGGTATGGTGGAATTGGGGTGTGGAATTGGAAATGGAATTCAAAATGGGTAGAAATGAATTCCATGATGTAATCCATAGAATTGATTTTTTGACCCCTCATTTTTTTCTATATTTATATTCATTTCCATCTCCATCTCCACCTCCACCAAAATCAATTCCAATATACCAAACGAGCCATAAGGATCTCCCTGTCACCATCCGCCCTGTCGGTGGAAGTCAGAAATGAGAAGTTTATCTACCACGCCATTCACGAACTATAAGTCCTCTCTTCACATAAAACCATAACATGAACAATAAAAGTTGGGATTCATGGTCTATACAACCAACCAGTCAATCATTAACTCTACGTCAAAGTGTAAATTTGGTAAACAAATATTTACCCAAATATAGCTGGTACATTTTACTTTTTAAAAAATGTAAAAATAGCGGCGGTTTGCACATGTAACGCCAATGTCAAAATTGCCCCACTTTTAAAATATAATGATTATTTTTACACCCTCCAAAAGTAAAATGTTCCTGTTGCACTTGGATAAACACTTCTTTACCAAATGTATACCTTTACCCTTAATCCAAAAGATATATCAGCACCACCAGAGATTTCTTCCATCAAGTCAGTGATCATTGGTACAAAACAGGGGAGAACGAAAGGATCCCCAAATTTAATTCTTCAAAATAATCTTCCCAAGAACAAAGATGCATGCATGTATGTATTGATGACTTAGTACTTTGGAGGTGGTTGCTAAGTTGGCAACAGACCGAAGCGCTTTTTCAGTAGGACTCTCTGCCTCGAGTATTTATCATCGGGTGAAAACCTTGCAGCAAAGTCCCCAAATAAAGAACAGATACAGAACAATGATCCAACACCAATAAGGTATAGCTGATGTAAATAAATAAATAAAATCCCCCCGGGGTGACACAAACAATCTGTGCATCTGTTTTCATTTAAATAGTCTAACAGACATTTACATGTTTGGTTTTCCATTGAGAACCACTGAAATTATGTCATGTTTCTGACATAAAATTAAACACACCTTAAGTCTAAGACTAAGGCACACGGATTAAACCAATAAATTGACTGCCTGGGGGAAGATGAACCTTCATTCACAAAGATTAACTTCCTCAATTTGATTTCAATGTGTAGTAACTTGCATCTTCACGGATTGACTCGAGGTTCAGGCACTTGAATGGAAAAAAAAAAGTTCCATAAGCTGATAGCAGCCCTATGCGACTAACATCTAGGTATCAAGTCCAAAGAAATGAAGAGACTCGTTGACTCAATGTCACTCATGTTATTCAAAATTTCTTTATGTTTAGAAAGGGGGAAAAAGAACATAATTCATAAAGAACTTGTGAATGGCCATTTTCCATGAAAACCAGGGACAAAAGGAGTCATCATTTTAGAAACAATTAAACTATATTACCTGGATGAGCATATTGTGTCATCAAACCCAGAGGTGATTCTTTCTGCATGAACGAAGAAGCTAAAAGTTAATAAATCCATTCATTGGACTTAGTGTATTGCAA
Organism: Vachellia pachyceras; assembly: GCA_025593235.1. NCBI lineage: Eukaryota > Viridiplantae > Streptophyta > Magnoliopsida > Fabales > Fabaceae > Vachellia > Vachellia pachyceras. The sequence continues at coordinate 25,556 of JANTPZ010000340.1, read as the reverse complement.
CATAGAATGGAGCGCCAAACTTAACTATGCAGCTACTGATAATATCATTTTTTTAACAAAGTTTACTGTCCAGTGCTTAGGGAAATGTTAGGGCAATGTTCCATAAGTTTTGAAAATACATATCGGCCCTATCTCTGCCAATAATCACATTATCTTCTTTTTCCTAATCATCTTTTAAGCCACACTTGCAGCTAAATGTATATCATTTCCCAACAGTTGCTCCCACTGTTTCCCCTTAATGGTCACTTTTAAAGAAGACTTCAGTTTTAATACATCTGTCATTTTAAAAATCTAAAACAACATTAAATACTATTTTTTACAAGCATACCCTTATCTTCACTAACTAATTAGAGATAATTATGGAGAGAAAAGATAAAAGAAACTAAGGGTATACTGAGAAATTTATAAGGAATTTTGATATATTAATTGTTTTTTTAATCCGTAAACCTGAACCTTAAACAACAAATTAGAAAAAAAAAACAGAAGTACAATGGATTTGCGAATTAGTGACATTCCATTAACAAGTCCTTTGAACATGTCACATTATCATTCTCCTTCATGAACCCGCGGGTGCATGCAAAAATTTTATTTCTATAATGAAAAGCAAAGCACTAATTCATGTTTAATGCTTTCAACTTCAATTTACCAGAAAACATGTTGTGTAGCAGAACCACCAAAGAGACACTTAAATGTTACCTTGGTAGTGTAAACTTTATCACCATTTTCATTAATGTAATACTGAAGATACATCGTTGCTGATTTTTTGGCTCTGCCAATGAAGTATTTTAAGTCCTGCAACAAAAATATGCAGCCACGACATCAAGCATAAGGCAATATTGATTCATATAAATAAGCAGCAACCAATAAATAAAAATATATGAAATAAGATTACAGCAACCTGATATTACTGTTAAGAATTAAGGTATGAAGAAAACCCGCTCACTAATTAAAGTAATGGAAACAGCGAATAATAATAAGAATAGTCAAGCGGTTATACGTAAACGTACAGGGGTATGAATCAGAGGGATTAGGCAGGGAGAGATGAGAGAGCTCTGCCGCCGGCTGCCGGAGAAATCGGGCGACGAGCTGACAGCCGAACAGGACGAGATCGCGAAGGTTTAGAGAGAGACGAAGTAAGTGCGAGGCGCAAGATTAGAAAGAAACTACGAGGGACGACCATTTTATAGAGCGTGAGTCGAGTGGGGAGACAATGCTCTCTCTCTCTCTCTATCTCATTTAAGCCTAACTTAGTTGACCCTAACTTGAGTTAACTCGTACAAATTTATTTTAAAAGTTCTTTTAAAAAATAATATTATTTCGAAAGCTTTCTAGTATTACAATAAGGGAAAATGTGCAATTTTATCAATAAAGTTATGGCCAAGGAGCGTTTGGCACTACAAAATTTTTGAGGGTACAAAATGCACATAAAGTTTTAAAATGGTGTAGATTTGACAACACTAACGGATTTCAGCCAACGGACTTTAACGGTGTCAATGTTGGCTACACAGCGAGGCATGCGACGAAGCAAGGCGAGGCAGTTGACGAAGCAGCGAGGCAGGGAACATAAATGTTCGATTAATGTCGAAGGATGAAGGTTGGTGGTGGATGGGATGATAAAGCTGAAGAGAAAGATGCAGCACCCATAAATGTCGATCTCCATCTCCATTGAAAGAAAGAGGCTGACAGTGCAATGCACGCTGTGAAGAAAGAGGGAGCTACTGTTGCCAAAGGAGAGGAAGTTGTCGATGGCATCATGTTCATCTTTGATGACGGCAAGATGCAGAAGGATTGTGTCTTTGCTGAGACGACCTGGTCGTAAGGATGATTATAAAGGTCAACGGAGGTATTGTCATCACCGATTGTTAGCTCAACGGTGGACATCATGGACTGAAGGCAACCCGAGGAGGAGGTTTTATGGATGCCACAACTATTATCAAGTAATGGGTGAAATTCGGCAAGTGTTTTGGGTATGTTAGTTATTGAATGCTTAAGTGTATGTGTATATAAACAAGATGGTGGGTATGACTACTTTGCTTGGCATGACGTTGAATTTAGTGAGAAAACAAATACTGTTATAAACGAACTGCTTGATGATATTGACAGACTTCTTGATGAAAATAACATGCTTTAAAGGGGGAACGGCAGGCGGAGGTTCTTTGAAGAGCTTGATGCGGTTCGTACTGAAGTGAGGAAGCTGAAACATATCCATGAGATGAATGAGAGAGAAATTAGAAAGGCCAAGATGAAGTTGAAGATAGTCATGGCTTTGTTGTTTGTTTCATGGTTTTGGTTTGTAATATATTATGTAATGGCTTAGAATTAGACTGTGTAAGCATGTATTAGTAGGTTTGTAATATGTTATGATAAGAGAACTTACAAAAGTTTGTCCTATATTGATTGTGTAAGCATTTGGGTAATTAGTTTTGAATGTGTTGGCATTTGGCTAATTAATTTTGCTTCATTGACAACATAATATTAGCTGGATAGAAGAGGTCACAAATGTTGCTAAAATGATCATCCCAAAATAATGATAATCCCATGGACAGAAATGTTGCCAAGGTACATTGATGATAATCCCAAAATATCACAGAAGAGTACACATTGATAAGATACATTAATAATAATCCCATGGACAAAATGCATAAGTTGGCAACGACAAAATACATAAGTTGGCAAGGACAAACTACATAAGTTGGGACAAAATACACAAGTCACATTCCCTCTTCACTACCCATAATGGATCTGTGCCTAGTGCTTCTAATGATGCGTTGGCTTTGTGCTTGAAGTTGGGAGGATGTCAGACATGGTTGGCCATTCCATTTCAGTCCTGCGGTTTGAATGGAAGTGTAATTGGTTGTACGCCTCCTTGAACCCTCTGCTGCAATAAAAGGTGCAGCTGTAATGGATAGTCTTGTTACTTTCTCACTTGGTATGGGAAATGTGGTTTGAGGGTCACCATATTGATTCATATATTGTTGTGCAGTGCCCTCCTCCATTATCACTTGTAAAGACTAACCAGGCTACACATGCAAAGAAAGGAATAATAAGTAGCTGTTGAGGTTAAAAAATGAGTAAAACATACAAAGGAATAAGGACTAAATATTGAGGTTAAAAATTAGATATAGCGTCTTGCTGGATTAGGTTGGGTCAGTGGTGGTCCCTGTAAAGGCGGTGGTGGTCCCTGTGAAGGCTATGTCACTAGTGGTCCCTGTAACGTTGGGTCAGTAGTGGTCCATGTGAAGGCTGTGTCACTGGAGGTCCTTGTGAAGGTTGGGTAGCATGTGCTTCCTATGAAGGTTGTTTCAATGGTTGGGTAGCATGTGGTCCCTGTTTTGTTCTTTGCCTCCTCTTACGATTGGTTATGCTAGAAGAAATGCCTAGTAAAGACAATAAATAAGCAAATAAGAAGTAGTAATCTCGAGTTTAGTAAGTGATGGAAGAAGTATTCATACCTCTCTACATGTGGACTTGTTGTGTCCCTCCTGTTTGCATATGTTGTATCTATTAGTTGCACCTTTCTTGCTTAATTGCTCGGGTATAGTAAGTGCTGAGTTTGATGGACCAGGGCTCTGGTTACCCTTTTTTCTTCTTCTGGTAACCTTTTCTGTCCTCAAGCGTTTCTTTTCTAGTCTTCCAGACATGGTAAAAAGTGGGGGAGGTTGCATAGGCATAGTACAAAGTGACAGGTTGAAATTTTGTCTTGTAGCTGGCAATGTATGTGTCTTTATGGTAATAATATGAGATTTGCGTTAGAGGATTTGTTTTGGCATGATACATGGTGCATATACCATGTTGGCATTGGATTCCAGTTAAATCTCATGCTCTACATGTACACTGATTTTTGTTTAGATCTACAGTATGTCTATCTTGTCACTAAACCACCTCATAACCATTATCCCCATTAAAAAACTGCAATTTACAGCTAACAACTTATTGGTCTCAAACAGCTCCAAGCATTTAGGACTATAATTTTCCTTCCAACTACTAACTAATTTTTCACTCTGACCCCACTTCTCCATCATCTTTATCCTAATTCCTTCAAACATCCTAATGTTCAGTAGATATCTATATTCATGGATCCATGAATTAAAGCTTTCACACATACTGTTGTCTACCGCCCATGGCAGACATCTACCAGTGAAATAGGCCCTTACCCAAGCTTTCGGGTTGTATGAAATTGCAGCCTCAGCTACTTGCTTCCTTATTTCAAGTGCCTTGAGGTTGTCGTTGAATTGCTTTGGAAATGTAATCCATACATAGGTAAAAAACATTTTCTTCAACTCATTACCCCTCCATTGTTTTCTCCAATTGGCATAAATATGCCTTGCTTAAAGCCTATGCTCTGCATGAAGGAGCACCTGTGAAACAGCTTGTGCTAATCCCTACGAGACAAAAAAAATACATCATTGGCATCAACATCATTGAAATCAATGAACTATATCAAAATCACTTAAGTACCTTTTGCATGTCTAACATCACTGTAACCGTAGCACCAATATGGAGGTCAAGAGAGATTCGAATCAATTGAAGGAACCAATTCCAATTTAACCAGTCTCTTTTTCGCATAAACCAAATGCTAAAGGGTATAGCGAGTCATTGGCATCAAAACCAATAGCTGTTAGCAAGATTCATCTGTCTTTTCCCTTTAAAAATGTACCATCAAACCCAATTAGAGGCCTACACCCTTATTTCCAGCCAACCTACCATCAAAACCAAACAGAATTGAAGCTAATTGAAAATACAATGCGCATATTAAAATGTAGATACAACAAAAGATATACCTTTGAAGCATTGAAGTATACATACATTCTTCTAAACACTCTTCTCCTTTGCTCCAATGCATCATTTATTAAGTCAACTCCCACATCAGAGCCCGGATTTGATATTCTTAATTCATTGTAATATACTTTTAACTTAGCAAACTCATCCTTAAAGCTCCCATCCATGTCTTGCATTATCCTCCTCTTTGCCCTCTTGCACTTGTGAAGACTCATACACCTTTAACTCATGCTCCACATCCCTTTTCATCTTACTTATCCTGTACTCAGGCCTTTCTTGCACCTTATCCTTGAAATGCTCAACCAGCCACCTCACACTAGCTCTAAGGTTTTTATAAACCCTAACATAGCTATGCTCATAATACAAAGTCTTTACCTTGTAACCAACATTCAACCCATCTCAGCTTGCATACAACAAGAATGGGCATCCCACTTCACATACAGCTTTTACTAACCTCTTCTCACTTCTCACTATTATGATATTCACTTCCTTCTCAATGGTATATCTATCAATAGCCCTAATAAGCTCTGGTTTGTCAACAAATGTCATGCCCAACATGAAAAATGGCGTATTACTTGACCCATCAACTTGTCAAGTAGCTCATGCGGAGGCCCATCATCACTTAGAAGGTCCAACTCTTCCTCATCATCATCAATTGACTAAAACCCTTCACTTATTTCAACATCATCCTCCACACTTTCTTTAGTTTCTGAGCTTCCAGTTTGTGCATTATAACTCCCATCCCCACTATCCTCAGCTTCACTACTTGATTCACATACTACTTCTTTCCCTTTATCTCCAACATCATAGTTTTCCCACTGTTCACATACTACTTCATTTTCAATTCCAAGTTTAGCTATATCATCAAATCCATCAACATCTATGTTCTCAACCCAATCTTCTCCTTCTGTAAAGTTTATTGCATCTTCCTCTACATCCCTCTCGTCCATATTCCCAACACCTTCATCTAGACTCCCTTTCTCATTTTCACTCCCCACATTTCCTTCACTCACAAACCGGTTAAATTGAATACTTTCAGCCACACTAGCATGTCCCTCACTCAAATCCACCTTATTACTTTCCCAAGTATCCTTAACCAGAGTACATAAATCATTTACCTTCTTTAATAACAGTGCATGCCTTTGTTCAGTAGTAAGCTCCAGATCGTTAATATCTATATCTGTTATTCTATTCGTGAAGGATAACATTCTCTCAAGCTTCTTGTTATAATAATCCATATCGTCAACCTATTAACAACTTAAATAAATAATAAACACTGTAACCTCATATTCCACTTTTCCTACACCATTCCACTATTAACAACTTTTTTGCCAAAATCGATACTTACATTGTAGATTCCCTCTTTTCTTAGTTGAAAACAACACTGTAACCTCATATTCCCCTTTTCCTCTAAGAAATTTTGCTTCCTTTATCGCTTCTCGATGCTGGCCTCTTATTGTTTATTCATTCCTCAAATTGATAAACCCTTTGCTGCTCTTGCTTCAGCTCATTGCATTTCCCTTCTTCTCTCTCGACTTTTCCGGCTATCTCACTCAACTTGCTTCTCTCATTCACCCGATGTCTCTAAACCCCACTCAGCTTCGTCGGCTGCCTTGTTGTCTCACCTTGCTTCGTCACGTGCCTCGCTATGTAGCAAACGTTGATGCCGTTAAGGTTTGTTGGCTGAAATCCGTTAGTGTTGTCAAATATGCACCCTTTTAAAACTTTATGTGCATTTTTCTCCTTAAAAAACTTTATGGTGCCAGACGCTCCTCGGCCATAACTTTATTGGTAGAATTGCACATTTGCCCTTACAATAAAAGTTGAGGAATGCTGTCTCATTTTGTTAAAAATTTGATCTTGAATGTTAACATTTTTCAACGATAAAAAGATAAAATTATTTCATTTTAAAATATTTAGGGTAACATTGCTTCAGAGAGAAAACTTGCAAAACAAAGTTACACCTTAAACTAAATTGAAGTCTTTGTCTATTTTTTGGGCATCATTTATTTAGTATCCATCAACGTTGTTATTTATTTTCAGCATCAATCAATGATTAAAAATTAAAAAGATGAATATTTCAAGATCTATCCAAATTCGTTAGACGTAGGTTGAAGGGAGAAAGTTAGAAAACTGCTTCAATATCAGTCATTGTGATTATTAAGATTAATGAAATTAATTAATGAACGTACATATTATAAAATTAAAGAAAGAAGGAAAAATCAAAAGAAAAATAATAGGAGAAAAGCGAAAAGGTAGAATTAGTTATTTCAAATCCTATAAAGAATTATAAGATATTATTTTTAATGTTTGAGGAGGATTGGATAAGAAGTTGTAACGACTTCTAATTTGAGGAGAATTATAAAATAATCATAACTTTTTTGAAAGAAATCAAATGATATATTAATAAAATGAAACGTTACAGCTTATATTTGACAATAAATAAATTTTTTTAATAAAAATATAAACAATGAGCAAGGAAGGAGATTCAATAACTGATCTCAACCTTCCTTTTTAACCCTAAATTTTAATTAAAATTCACTTCATTGTGACTGTATCTTAAAATATCTTGGACCAAAAAAGATAAAAGAATCTTGAAAATGTGATTGCCTGAATGTGTGCGTGTGCGTGACTGAGATTAATATTAAGTTAAACATCAGTTTAAAGAAATGTTTAGAAATGAAATAAATTAAAAGAATAGATGGCGGAGATTAACCATAAATTATTATTTTAAAGAAACATATGCGACATATATTAAAAAAAAGAAACATTTAGAAGTACGGTAAATTGAAATAATAAATGACCGAGATTAATCGACTCATCATTCATTACAAGATTTCAAGAAAAATATCCCTAATGCTTCTTTTCCCTCTCTACTAGGGTTTCATTTCTCTCTCTGCTAGAGTTTGATCTCTTGTTGTCGAGCTTGGTGTGAAGATTCGATCTGGTCATTTTTTCAACACTCATTCATGGAGGATCTAATCCCCTTCTATCGTCGGGTTCGTTGATGGTGTTTCTATGGCGTGGCTCTTGAAGATCATGGTTTCGAAGAGATTTCCTGATGGGGGCGAGTACAGAGGCGGAGGGGATCGTCGATTAGAGGTCGGTGGGTTTTGCTCTGGGATAACGACCTCAAATAGTGATCTCCGGTGGGTGCCTCCAGGGTCATGGGAGGAAATTTTTTAGAAGCTCGGCTAAGGACGAGAGGCGACCCACCTGAATGTTGTCATCGCCGGAACAATTGAGACCCATGGTTTATCTTCCTTGATACTTCAGCTCTCTCTCAATTTCCAGCACCTTCTCAACAACAAGGATGGGAGGATCTGTAGTAATAATGGCTTGGTGCAAATCAATTCTAATTTATGGCCCAATAATCTAGTTATTCGGTTAACCGTTGATGCTGCCTCTGCTAGAGTCTCCTTATCTGTAGCTCCGGCAAAACTTGTAGCTGATGATGATAATGTTGGTACAAGGGCTTGTGTTGAAGAAAGAGCTGCACAGTCTCAGGGTTCAGTTGGTTCTTTTTTCTTCTTGCAGAGGAAAACTGATGGAAGCCTAGCATTTCAAACTAATGGAAGATTATGGTGGAAGGAAGTAGAGTGGAGGAGTTCAGAGAAGGAAAGTTTAAATGCTAGGGATTAGGATGTAAGTAGCGTTCCCAATGCTCAAATATTTGCTTACACAGTTGATTCAGGATTGAGTATGCAGAAGAGTAGATTGGCTAACTTTGTTGTTGGATACACCTGGTTAAGCTACGTTATATATACGAGGGTATTGAAACCAACTGTAGCAAGGTTCATCTATCTTTTTAGTGAGATTAGGTGTATTTTTAGTCTAAGCAGAGCATTTCTCAAACATAGGAGTGTTACCCTTGCTATCATTGGATTGGTTGGATTGATGTGGAATGTTTTTAGGTGGAAAGGAGAAGGAATGGAAGGTCATAGTGCTAAATTTATAGTTGATGAATCCTCCTCTGTGATTGGTTTGGTGGGTGTGAGGTGTTCTCCTTTGGGTTGATGGCTGGGGTTTTTATGGTTTCTAATCTTAAGGCAAGGCTATGTGAGAGATAGTTTAAAATTATCATCTCGAGTCTGTTCAGTGGGTTTGCACATGATGTTCATCTAGGGCTTGACATGTGCCTGTTTAGTGTGAATGGATACACTGTTTTTATGCCAGCAAAACATGGTCTTGTCCAGTGTGTATGGAAACATTGTTTTTCTTTGGGCTGGAATGGTGATACTATCCCTTATTATTAAGATGATTGTGGTTGTCTTATTATCATTATGATTATTGGGCTCCTTGAGTTTCTTCCCTCAAGGAATCTGATCAGGAACCATTTATAGATACAATTTCTGTTGGAAGCATATTTGGCAGCCGGGTGGTTCATCAAAGCTTCTTTGGACGGTTTTTACCCTTCCAAGTGGGTATCTCAAGATCTGTTGCAGTCTAGGGCATTTTGGATGGTTGATGCTAGAGACTTTTCTTGCTGTAATGTTGAACCTTTTAATGTTTGTCTTTTCTTTGTTTATTTGCTTGTGGCTAGGTTATTGTTTTTAGGTTGGTTGCTTGGTTTGGGACCTTCTGAGACTCTGTAAGTTTGTTTGTGTTCTATGTTAATGCCTTCTTTTGTTGACAAAAAATCATTCGTTACAAATAGATGGTTGAGATTTTTTACTAAATTCATGTCTTTATCTATTTTTTAGCATCATTAATTCAATATCCACCAACGTTGATGTTTCTCAAGGTACAGGAAACTGCACCGGTAACTAAACCAGACAAGGTAGTGGGTTAAGGGTCAATGGGTCAAACCGGAGTCAAACTGGTGAGGAATAAAAAATTAAAAAATAAATATCATCACACATTGACATAATCAAACTATTCAAAATTAAAAATTTCAAAAGTTAAATATTAAGAAAATATTGAGATTGAATGATTAGTATGATATGATACTCTTGTGAATGAATTAAAAGGGAAATAACTATAGGTAAAGACCAAAGTGAGAGGCCTTAAATTGATTATGTTGTGTAATGGACTAATGGAGGATGGAAAGAGAAGTGATGAGATGGTGAGAGAGAGAGGGCACCCACGCTGCTATAAGATAGGAAAGAGAAGTGATGAGATAGTATGATATGATTTCTATTAGCATGACACACCCTTCATTGGAACCCACGCTGCCCATGCTTCCATAAGGGTAATTTCACAGCTGTGAAATGAGTTTAAAGCTGTGAAAGTACCCTTTTGAAATGTATATGCCCCGTCTGGTCACTTCGTGTACGAAGTGAGATGTGTGGATGGAAAGAGAGCGGAGTATATGAACTGTGAGCATAATAATTTCTGATGCACCCAACCATTCTGCCCCACTCCCTCTCTTTCTCTTTCTATGCAATACTCACCTCGCATGGTAGCTTCCATGGAACACTCTGATCCATCTCTCGTCGCAACGCCAACGAAGTACTCTAATCCCAAGCCACCCACGGTAGTTATGGTTCATAGCCCCAGCAAGACCTTACCATCACCTTCGTCATCCCCACCTACAGCCCTCCATCTAAGCCCCAACAAACAGTCTTCCACAGCATTCCACCTTCCATCACTCACACCTTCCTTCCACATGTCTCCCTCTTCGACCTCCCCGATGACGGCATCAAGATTGAAACATTCATCTCCCTCATCGTCATCTTCTCCCGCCCATTTCTCTGTGATGCCTCTCTCTTTATCTCTGCATCCATTGTTCAAAAAAAGTAACTTGGTCGACCCCCTACTCGGCTGGTCGACCGAGTTACTACCGGGTTATAGCAAGTCGATCTGAGTTGAACCGAGTCGCCATGACCCAAGTTCAACTCCCAACTTGGACCGAATTTTCAATCGAGTTGCCAGTTTTCAGCTTGACTCGACCAGTTTGGTCCGAGTTCCCATACGTTGATGTTTTATTTGAATTTCATATTTTCTTACAATGATAAAGAATTAAAAGATGAACATGTCAAGGCCCATCCACATCCAATAGATGTAAATTGAAGGGAGAAAAATGCCGGGTATCAGTCATTGTGATTAGGATAAGTGAAATCAATTAACGAACTTATCATAAAATTGAAGAAAGAAGAAAAATTCAAAAGAAAAATACTAGGAGACAAGCCATAATTAGTTTTTTTTTTCAAATTCAATAAAGAATTATAAAATATTATTCTTAATACTTGACAATGATTGGGTAAAGAATTAGGAGCTTTTGAACACTATAAATAGATGTCGCACGGCACTCTAAAGGCACTAATCACTATTCTTGATACATCAAGAATTCTCTTTGGGGAATATTTAAAGCTTGGGAAAGCATCTTCAAGACAATGGTAATATTATTTGGCGTTGAGACTGAATCAATTTCTTTATATACTTGCGATTGATTTTTGTGTTTGGAAATTATGTGGAACATGTTGTTTGTGTTGAATTTCTTCTATCTTAATCAAACCTATGCCAATGATCTGATTATAGTGAAATTTGAAACTGGGATTTAACTAATTTGAATTATTATGCAGTATAAAGATTGGTTAATCCATCGACTAGATGTACTTTTGTTTATATGAATTTCAATTTACTTTTTATTTCTGCTTATTGAATGGTGCCAAAGAAAACGATGTTGTGCCCGTTTGGAAATGCGATAAAGAAGTGCTTTTAAGCAAAGTGAGGTAAATATGTGTAGGAGATCATCTCATTTTGGGGAAAAATACTGTTGAACGTGCGTTTAGCTTTTCCAAATGCTCCGTTAGATAAGCACGTTATTGTTGTATATCGCTTCTGGGCTTTCTAGACTTTGGTCATTAGTCACTTTTTCATACCAATGAGATCGGGACTAAAAATCTTATTTTATTACACATAGTATTTTTGTGTGAGACTATTGACTTTCTACGTAGTTGTTTATTGGTAAACTGGAAAACGCTTATTTACATAAATTAAATTAACAGCCTCTATAATGTTTAAATTTGAAAACAAATCTTTAGATAAGGAAAGAATATAATCTCATTAATATTAAAATGAACAGAAGATAAGTGATGAGCAAATCACCAACATATCTTACATTCATTAATCAAACTTTTGTGCAATCTTCTTCTCTTTTATAGGACTCTACGATGGAGAAAGAATTCATGCAACTGTATGGAGCCATGAAGAAGGAGGCGTACTTGGCGACAACCTCGTTAGACAAACAAGTTGAAGAAGATCGATGCTTTGATGCATTTAAACTTCTCAAGAAATTTCTTGTCAGTTGTGAAATTCTGGTATCAGCCCCGATTGTCAAACATTTGAGAGGTCTATCAAGGTATCCCAATAAGAAGATTCAAACTGCTACTATGGAGTTGGTAGAGATATATAAAGCTATAGTCATCAAGGGAACAACAAGAAATAGGAAGGGAAAAGTTTTCCAGAAACCCTTATGGAAAGTTGTTTTCGTAAAAAATGTTACAGTTCACAAGGTTGATCAAGAGAGGCCTTCCATCGTATTAAAGTTTAAGCTTGCGAAGGAAACTACTGTTACTAAAGCAAATATAGCCAAAGACGAGCAGAAGCAAGTTCCTGCAGAAATACCAAGAAGGACTCATCCTCAAGCTACACTGCTCCTTCAAATTAGAAAACTATGATTAAATCTACCGATACGACAAGAGAGAAAGTAAGGGAAATTCTTCAGGAGGCAGGAAAAGCCAATGAAGCAATAACATATCAAGTCAAAGCATGTGACCCTTTCACGGTTTCTGTTGCTCTAGAGTCTACACTATTTCATGAGTGGGATCATTTTAATAGGCCTTACAAGCTTAAGTATAGGTCATTGCCATTTAACCTCAAGGTTCAAAAGGATCCATATTTTAGAAGGAGAGTTCTGCTGGGAGAATTCACACCAGAACAGCTCGTGAACATAAGAACGGAAGACATGGCCAACGATGAAAGGAAGAAGGAGATTGAGAATATCAGAATGAAAGCTCTTCTTAAGAGTGAGCATTGACAGAAATGAAAAGGCACAACAGATCAGTTTATGTGTGGGAAATGTGGGAAAAGGGAATGCACATATTACCAGATGTAGACTCGTAGTGCCGATGAACCTATGACCACTTATGTTACTTGCATTTTGTGTAATTATCATTGGAAGTTCTGTCAGTTGCTCTAGTTGTCTCTCTCAATGGAGGACTATGTATCATTATATATATACATGTTTATGATTTGTTACTAAAACACCATTCTATTCTTTCATTCTTACATTTATGAGTGGAAGGAGGGAGTATAGAATATAAAATTGATTGCCCCATACGTACAGGACATACCACCATCTAGCTTCTATTTCGAGATGCCAAACAGATATAAATAACTATTGTTATTTAATGGGTGTTTCAGATGTTTGTACTTTGTTCCTTAGATTAATCCAGTTAGGCATTTTTTATTATTGGTTAAAATGTCTAGTTGTGAAATAATAAGGTTAATTTAGAGGTGGAAATCATCAAAATTTTTCATAGAAAATTAAAATTTCAAAATTTAAACTCCCTTATCATTATTGTGAGAATTTTTTTAGTTGTCAACATTACTATGAGACTGCTGGCATAAATAAAAAAAAATTGGCATTATAACGAGAGAAAACTTCATATAAATCCATTTGAAATATCTTAATCTAGATTTAGTCTTGCATTTTTATCGAATCTTTAATTAGGTAAAATGCTTCATTAAATATTTTTGAATATGTTGATTTCATACATACATACATACATACATACATACATACATACATACATACATACATACATACATACATACATACATACATACATACATACATACATACATACATCTTGTTGACTCTTTGCATCTCATCTCCCTCCTATGAGAAGATTCAACATTCATGTTAAAGCAAACATTTTGAATTTCAAGAAAGGAAAAATTGTTGGGCAAATCTCATAAAGAAAAAAAAATAAAGAAAATATGGGCTAATTGCTATTTAGGGTTTAAGAAAAGAAAATGTCAAAGAATGGATACATGAGTTTCCATGTCTCATGAATAATATCTTCAATACATTGATGCTCTCACATCTAGCTATATGGTTATATCAAATTGATTGCTCTCTTGACGTAAAAAAGGGGTGTGGGGTCCATTTAATAACCAATACAATCAAGCAGAATGAAAGGGTCTGGCGGAGAAGGAAACAAGAAAGGAACAGCAGAGGACGGTGACGACAGAGATCGAAGTAGAAAGTTGAAGCAAGTGGATCTAGTTTCAAGGTCCAATCTGAAAAGTTACGAAGGGATTGGGGGAGTACCACTTACAAAGACAAACTTCTGGATGCAACCCCAAAGGACTGTGTGTTTGATACTAGAGGATATTCAGTCTTTGAGGATGCATGGTAGAGTTATATAGATAGTCTTCAGGAATTCCTGTTGAAGAAGATGCTACCCAGACAGAGCAATAGCGTCGGATCCCAACGCTAGTGGTGACGAGAGATGAATATGAGAGGTGTGTGCACCATGAAAAAAGCCTTGATTATGAAGGCCCTTGAAAAAAATATACCTGTCTAGGGATGCGTACAAGCTTACAGAGGATTTGGAAAACTACAAAGCTATTCGAAATCAGAGATATTGATAATGGATACTTTGCGGCGTCCTTCAAAAGTGATGCGGATATAAACTATGTTTATTGTGAGTGCCCCTGGATGCTGGCAGATCATTATGTATTAGTTCAGAGATTGAGGCATAACTTTGACCCATGGAATGCAAAGTATCGTAGGAAAATTGCAGCATGGATTCGTATTCCTCTTCTCCCATTGGAATTTTTTAACTCAATTTGTTCAAGATAGGAGGACTGGTTGGAAAGACTATGAAAGTAGATGCAGTCACTTACTTGACAGCAATAGGGAGGTATGCTCGCCTATGTGTGGAGATCGATTTGAAGATAGCTCTTACACCAACAGTCAGAATTTTCGGAAGGGAGAGATATGTGAAATATGAGAGGCTGCATCTTATCTGTTTTGATTGTGGGAAATATGGTCACCACCGTGATGTATGCCCAGAGAAGATACTAAGCTCTGCACCAATAGTAAATGAAACAAGGAAGGCGACAACGGAAGAGATAGAAAAGAAGGAATCTGGTATAGAGGCAAGGACATTTACTGTGAAGCGAGATAGGGGATCTACAGTGAATAACGATGGTGGCGGAGGTGGCACGATATCAGTCGAGAAGCAGGTGAGTAAAACCTAGCGAAGAAACCGTTGAGGAGGAGACGCATGATTCTTGATTCTATGGGGGTGAAAGGCACTAATCTAGCGAAAATTGTTAAGAATCAGTACAAAGAGAGCATATCACGGGATATGGATAAAGATAATATACATGAGTTGGATGTGGAGATGTTGAAGGCGACTTTCACTCATGCAGCTAATACAAAACCCCACAACTATGGGAACTATATAAATAATAAGAAAAAGTAGATCCCCACTGATCAAGGAAGAAAGATATTGAAGCATGTAGGAAACAAAAAAAGGAAGATAAAATGATGAGGGGAAAGATCCAGGAGGGTGTCTAAGGCCCAAGTAATATATTATCTACTAAAGCCCATATAGGCAAGAAAATGAGAACCCGTTCACCATACTCATGGAAGAAGACGAAATTGGGCCTAATGGGATTCAGAATGAGAATATAAGTCTAGAGGAAAGGAAGCCTGAATTGCATAGAGCTAGTGCACGTATTGGTGCTATTAACAGCAAAACATTGGATGTTATCATAAAATCCAATGAAACTGGCCCACTCGCTGTAACAAGCTTGGTATCTTCGAATAATGTCTTAGGAGTGTTGGAGGTTACTGATCCCAAGGATGAGGAAAGGCTACTGGGGTCTACAACCCATATTTTTGAATTCAGTTCCCAATGAATTTTCTCTTTTGGATAGTAGAGGTACTTGAGCCAAAAGCTTTTCGGATCTTGTAAGAGAACTAACTATAAAACACCAGTTGGATTTTTTGGCAATTCTTGAAACAAGAAGCAATGGGGTGAAAGGACAAAGGATTACTAAGTCTCTCGGCTTTGACAATTTTGTAGTTGTGGATGCGTAAGGGTATATAGAGGCTTGTGGGTACTGTGGAATAACAATAATTGGAATTTTCAAGTCTTACGAACCCATGAGCAGTTCATTCATCTCAATCTTGATAATGGTCACATTAAGTCTTTTGTTACAGCATTTTACGCATATCCAAACCCCATTAAACGCCATCTTGCATGGTCAGCTTTGGAAGAGATGCAAACCTCGATCACAAGCCCTTGGTGTCTTGGGGGAGATTTTAGTGGAACATTAAATATACAAGAGTGAAGATCTGGGCTCAAACAGGAGCTAGCATAGACAAAGAATTTTGCAATGCGTTAGATCACTTAGGCTCACAGATCTGGGTTGTTAGGGACCGTTCTATCATGGCGACGTGAAGGAAGCGAAAGTTGTTTGGACTGAGTTCTAGCCACAATGGAATTTCTCACTTATTTTCCCAATGCATCATTTCTTCATCTCCCATTCTTCAAATCTGACCATCGCCCGGTGCTCCTCAAGCTTGAAGAAGAAAGTCATAGAGAGAGGTTGCAAGAAGCTCCATTCTGTTTTATGGCCTCTTGGGTTCTCCATGACAAGTTTAGCTCTTTTATTAAAAATTCCTGGAGTAATAAAAAGAAATGGTAAGACAATGTTACTCAGTTTACAGATGATGTCAATGAGTGGAGTCGCGATGTATTTGGACACTTAGGTCATCAACGTCGTTATCTGTTCAACCGAATAGAAGGGTTAAATAAAACTTCAGATCACTGTGTGAATAAGCAGGCCTTAGACTCCCTTATTCGACAACTTTTGGGGGAGCTTGAAGCAGTATTGATTAAGGAGGATTTACTTTGGGCTCAAAAAACTAAGTGTGATTGGTTTATGTTAGGGGATCGAAATACTAAATATTTCCACGGTAAAGTGTAACATCCCTAGAGCCCTCCATCGTAGATATTGTCCCTGTTGCAAACAAAGCAGGGTTTTGTTTCCCTGGGTTTCTACAATAACCCAGAAAACGTGTCTACGAGGGGAAGATATTCACACCCTTATAAGGCATGCTTTGTTCCCCTTCCCAATCGATGTGGCACTTCACATCCACCCCTTCATAGGGGCCCAGCGTCCTCGTTGGAACACCGACCGGAGGCCTGGCTCTGATACCATTTGTAACATTTCCAGAGCCCTTCATCGTAAATATTGTCCCTGTTGCAAACAGAGCAGGGTTTTATTTTCCTGTGTTTCTACAATAACCCAGAAAACGCGTCTACAAGGGGAAGGTATCCACACCCTTATAAGGCATGATTTGTTCCCCTTCCCAATCGATGTGGCACTTCACATAAAGCAAATGCAAGAAGGAAAAGAAAGAAAATTGAAGCTCTAAGAAATGATGCATGAAATTGGATTTATGAGAAAGAAGAAATAAAGGAATTGGTTATCCCTTTATTTGAACCTTTTTAAAGAAGATGTGATAGATAGAGGTCAGCTTCGGAGTTCTTTCTCTTATCCAAGAGTGGACACTGCAGCAATACGGAGCATAGCAAAAGAGTTAACAGCAGAGGAGATAAAGCAAACTATGTTTCAAATGGGCACTCTCAAGTCTCCAGGACCAGATGGCATGAATGCCTTATTTTTTCAAAGCCAGTGGCAACATGTAGGGACTTCAGTGGTGGGTTTTGTTAAAGAAGCAATCTGGAACCCAAAAGTGATAAAGGATATTAATGGGACCCTTATTGTTTGATTCTAAAAAAGACAAACCCAGAGACGATATGTGATTTCCAACCGATTAGCCTGTGCAACGTGATATATAAGATTATAATCAAACTTCTTGCAACTCAGCTCAAGTAAATACTACCTACTATCATCTTTCCTAATCAGTATGGTTTTGTACCGAGAAGAGTAGGATCAGATGACATCATAATTGTGCAAGAAGTTATACACACCATGAGAATTAAGAAGGGTTTCATGGCAATTAAATAGACCTTGAAAAAATATTATCATTTATCATAGGAATTCATTTTCAGTGCCTTGAGGAGATCAAAATACCGGAGTTGATTTTACAAAATATTCGAGTTTATATCTCTTCTGTCAATATGCAAGTCCTTTAGGAGGGTAGTAAGACAACAGTTTTTCTCCATCACGTGGAATTCGGCAAGGTGACCCATATCCCCTTATTTGTTTGTCTTATGCATCGAAAAGCTAGTACATTTGATATAAGAAGAAATACACATTGGCAATTGGAAACCTATTAGATTGGGTAAAGAGGGCCCTCCGATATCGCATTTTTTCTTTGCAGATGATCTCATATTATTTGCAGAAGCCATCACATATAAAGTAAATGCAATTAAAATGTGTATGGACACCTTCTGCCAGGCTTTGGGACAAAAAGCTAGTCAATCCAAGACTAGGGTGTTCTTTTCATCGAACTTACACACAACGAAGGCAAAACTTCTGAGTGATCGGCTAGGTGTTCAAAGCACAATCGATTTAGGCAAGTATTTGGGGATCCCTCTTCATCATAAAAGAGTTCGCAAGGAAACTTATCAATATGTCCTAGATAAGATACAGACACATCTAAGCAATTAGAAAGTCAACTCTCTCTCTTTAGCTGGAAGGCAAACCTTGTATCGTCTGCACTCCAGTCAATCCCTCTTTATCCTATGCAGACTTGTGAGCTTCCTGTGTCCATTTGTGATGATATAGAGCAAACCACTAGGAGCTTCTTATGGAGCTCCACAAGATATAAGAAAAGTACACATTTGGTGGCATGGGATGATGTATGCTAAAATAAACGGAAAGGTGGTTTAGGGTGCGTCATTTAACCCTTCAGAATAAGGCTTTTATGATGAAAGTAGAATGGGGTTTAATGAAACATCCAGAAGCCTTATAGGTCCAATTTCTTCGAAATAAATATCATTGTGGTGTAGATTTAATTCTTAAGATATAAGTTAAACGACCGGGCTCAAGTCTATGGAGGGGAATAAGTAATAATTGGGAGAAGGTGACTCAATATGTTGAACGAGTAGTCTTGAGGAATGGGGAAAACACTGTTAGGTGGAACTTGAGAAACATGGTGATTTCTCACTTAAATCAGCTTACCAGATATTGACCCAGGATGAAACTTTATCCAACCCCTTATGGAATAAAATTTGGAAGATTCAGATACCTCAGCGTTGTAGATCCTTCTTATGGCTTGCGATTAAGGACAGTTTACTAACAAATCACAAACGGATGCGTCGAGGAATATGTACCTCGGTGAAATGTGTTTGGTGTGATCATCTGAAGGAGGACACCCTTCATGTGCTTTGAGACAGTCCCTTGACTAAAGCCTTATGGCTATCTCTCATTAAACCATGTTACTTTGACACTTTCTTCAACTGCAGCCTCTAGGAATGGTTTTCTCTCAATATAACTGTGCTGGTGGGTACGAGAAAGAACCATTAGAGGGAACTCTTTGGATTAGTATGCTGTCTTATATGGAAACGAAGAAATGAACGAGTCTTTGAAAATTCAATTCAAAGCACTAACTAAATTCAGATAAAAGCTAAAGCAATGTTTCAAAGCCTCATAACGGCAAAAACGGTGTTACATAACTCCAACATTCGTGGTTCAGGGAGAGAGATAGCCTCTGATACCGAGGTATCAGAGGAAGGGTGGACGGTGGTACAGATGGATGGTGCTGCTTATTTCACATCTGGGTAGGCGAGCTGCAGGGGCATCATAAGGGATCGACAGGGTGCAGTTTGTGAGGCCTTCTTGTTGAACATTGGAGCAAGAGATGTGCTTTCTACTGAACTGTGGGCTTGCTTTATGGGCATTCGTTGTGCTTGGGATAGTGGATTCAAAAAGGCAGTGGTGAAGAATGATTGTCCGGAGGCTATTCAATTATTTCGAGAGGGAGCAGATGAGATGCATGCCCATTATGAGCTATTATGTATGGTCACGAGATGCTCAATAGAGAATGGATAATTGAGATACATCACTACTAACGGGAACAAAATCGCATAGTGGACTCTCTGGCAAAGAAAGCATTGCCACTCTCACCTGGCTTGCATTTTTTGCCTTTGCAAGATCCTCTCTTGTCAGTACATTCTATGGTTCTGTAGTTTTCTTTTAATTTCCACTGTATCAAAAAATATATAGTTAATATGGTTTAATATGATATTTATCTCTCCTCCTACTAAGTTTGAAAATACAGTATGGAGCTCACCAAAGAAAAAGACAAAATCAACCTAAACCAACCATCAATACAAAATCAACACAAAATCAACCTTCCACATGTAAAAGGGAATTCCACAAAATCAACATAAGGATTTCATGCCCAAAATTTCAATACAGCCTAAACCAACATAAATCAACCATCAATAGGTTTCAAATCATACATAGAAAACACTTATTTCAACTAAAATCTCACTTTTTCTCACTTTCTCTCTCTAAAACCTTGTAGGACCTCAACTTCTTAACAACACGTACACCATTTTAAACAAACTAGACCGATTAAATGGAAGTGTAGCAGAAATAAAAGAATAAATCACACCTTAAATTACATCCAGAAATACCCTTAATTATTTGTCTTCTGAAAATCCTAATTTCAAGGATTTCTATCATTTTCTTTCTGTTTCAGGAACTATTCTTGCCTTTAACCTAAATTTTTTTTTATATTTTTTCATAATTCTTGAGCAATTTTTCTTCACGTTGAAATCAAATATCCGAGGCATCTAGATATTTTAAAAAATTATATTTAAATGAAAATTAACTAATCAATCAACTATTAATTAATTGCTAAAAAATTATTCTGAGGTCATTTTTGTCTTTTGACTTCAACTCTGCCTCAAATATTGCTTAGGGAATTATTTCCTTCATTTCTAAATTTTTGGGGCAATTTTCTAATATCTTTATTAGAATTACCATAATGCCTCTTGAACTTTTACAAAATAATTATTTTATCCTTACTTTTCATAATATCACTTTGACCTACTTTTTTTACACTTGGCAAAATGACATTTTTACCCTTCCTTTCTATTTTCACATTTATCCTTTCCTTTCATTTTCTTTAACCTCCCAAACCCTTAAATCTTTATTTCCAAATGATAGAAATTGTGAATATTACAGCAAGCAAGAGGTGAGAGAGATGATGATCAATGTTCGAAGGGAAGAGCTCATGGGAATAAGGATTATCGCATTTTGATATTTTATTCATATATCTATGATGCATATAATATAATAATATATAATATATATATATATATGTATATAAATGCATTCAAGAAGAGACACCCTCATCCCATGCCCCTTCCCTTTTTTTTCTTACTTAAAAAATTTCAATAATATTTGCAAATTTTAAGCGGATACCCATAATTTGAACTGATATTAGTGATACTAAAGAGATTGAATTGGGTTTTTCACTTTTAAGGGGATTTTACTTTCTTAAATTACATAACAATTAAACCAAGGTTAAAAGAACAATAAACGAGAAACTCATCTGCAGGGAAGGGTTAATACAATTTTTTATCTCTTAAGTTTATTTTTATTTAAATTTTAGTCCTTAAATTTTAAAACATGTGATTTAATTCCTTAAGTTTTATTTTATTTAAAAAATTGATCTTTATGATCTAATAAAATTTTGTTGATAAAAAGATCTAATGAAATTATAGACTTTCAACCAAAAAATAAAATTATAGACCAATATACCCATTGAAAAAACAAAATCATTTTTAAATGTGAGGGATAAAAATCCAGTGAGTAAAAAACCGGACTGGTAGGGTTGATCGGGAAACGGCGACCTGATCACCTGACCAGTCCAATCATATTTCCAACCCAGGAGGTTATGACCCAATGTGAACCGATGCAACTCGAGATAAACCGGTCTTAATCTGGATAGTCTGAGGCAAACCGGTGGTAACCCGAATCAGGTTTTAAAAAAAACTGATTTTTTATTTTTAGTTTTAGTGAATTTATTCTACCTTTAGCTGGATTTATTGCTTTAATTTGTTATCATATTGATAATTTTTTACTTTCATTTCTTAGATTACTAAATCAAACTACCAGGACTATTAGTTATTATGTTTTAGCATTTCATTATTTTGTAGCTTTTGAGGGATAGTAAGAATAAATATATATTCTCAATAATATATTCTATTATTACTATAATCAAACAATTGTGAGATATGTATACATCAAAACATTACGTATTTAGTGTTCTTTTTGCCAATCAACATCCTTTTTATTTAAAAATTATGATATTAATTTATTTATAATTAAATATAAATATTTTTATTAAATTGTATTATTTTCATATGATTAGTTTAACCTATACATTAACCCATCTGATTCACTAATTGTTGACCACAGTCTTGTATCAGTTTTAATACGTTGCAAAAACCGGATAAAGTTATCTATAAAACATTTAAATCCAAAAACACAAAACAAAACGCAATAAAGCAGCATTCTCACACGTGTTCTCACTTCTCACAGAATCGCGTGCTCACCAACGTTCCTTACTTCAACTTCTACACCAACCCACAAAAGTTCACACCCTATCTTCCCCGAAGCTTGCTGCCAATGGAAATTGCGCTTGAATTGTTGGTTCTGAATTTAATTCGGTAGACTAATCCATGGCGATGCTATTGAGGAAAATGTGGGATTCGGTATCGAGTTCCAACTCGCCGGAACGCTTTTGTTGCGTGGATTCGTCTCTTGGTGCATTCGAGCAAATTCCTTTCGATATACTGATCCAAATCCTGAGGCTTCTGGGTCCCAAAGAAGCTTCGAAATTGACTCTTCTGTGCAAAGCATGGAGATCTCTGGCCTCTGATCACCGACTCTGGATTTTTTTCCTTCAGAATTACCAATTGGAGCCATGGGATACCATTTTTTTCGCCGAGACCAATTTGAGGTCCGGTTATCCTCTTCCGTAAGTATCCGTACTTTTTTCCTTTGCGCTTTTCTTGAATGACTTATTCTCTGTAATGGAGGGTCAACTCTTACAACCTCAGAATCAGAGTGTTCCGTTGCGTCCAGTGGATTCTTGTCTTGTTTTGACTCCTTGAAATTTCAGAACCTTAGTCGGTCAGATGCCTCAGTTATCTTTCAAGCGTATATATGGCCTACGAGAACAAGTTCCTGGTGCTGTAATCATCGATGGTTGGTGTTGCAACTACCTATACTTCTACTTCTGTTCTTCATGACATTTTCTTCTTGTCGAATTCAACAGTATGCCTGCTTCTGTAGGTGGTTCTGGCTATTGCAAGTTTGGTTGGAGCAAATATGACCGCCCATCAGGGCGATCGGCTACCTTTTTGGTAAAGTTTTCTATTGGAACTTGCACTGACTAAGACTGCGTGAGCAATTTTATTTTATTTTCTTTCAGACACTGGCAATCCCTTGCACCCAGTTTTCTACTGCCTCCTCTCATTTTAACGCAGTTATTTTCCCTTCTTATGTCCGTCGTCTTAATTATTTCATCATTGATGTGCAGGAATTCGGTAACCTTGAGTCTCCAATGTACAGTAGACTTAGACATTTTTTTGCAACTATTTATAGCAGGTTTGTCGTTTTAAATATTTGATAAAAAGAGCATTTTACTAAGAGGGACTTGATCGTGTTTTAAGTTAATTCTTGTTCTCTCCAACTATGCATCTTTATCTTCGTACCTATTGTAACACTTAATCCATTTACAGAAACTTTTTGCATGGCTGAGCCATGTTAGTTCTGTTTATTCTATACTTAATTTTTAAGTGGCTGGTATTGGATGCCTGGTGCAATAGTTGTTTTCTCCGCAGGATGCAGGTTAAACCAAGTACTCAACCAGTCATTGTTTCTATTCCAATATGCCATTATGACGGTCAGTTGCATTTATGATTTATTTCAGGATCCTGATAAAAAGAAAAAAAATGGAAAGCTACTAGGATAATTGATCATTAAAATAACAAATCAAATCGTTTAAATGCCTATCTAAATACCTAATATCAGCCATTTGATCACCAATGAAAATGTGCTATTTATGTCCAAATATCTAATTTGAACCATTTGTTATAAGCTGCTCAGTTTTTTTTTTTGGTGACAAGCTTCCTCACGTATTTGCTAACAAGAAAAAAATAAATCCATTTTGGACATTTAATTATGCTGGTGTAATATGTAGACCTGTTTAACAATAACAACGAAAATATGCCTTAGACACAACACTCTACTTATAAATGAGTTCTTATCAATCTAATTGTTGTGCATCCTATATTCTGTATGGGTGCAGTCTATTCAATGGAGAAAGTTATGTCGCCTTATGCAACATTTTCCATACTCCTTTCTTTCACATGTTTGTAACTTAAATTATTGAAGTGAAAAATAGATTATTTCTCTTACATTATACTATTCTTTGACACAATATTATTCTCATGCCATTATTTCAGATACTGAATCTGCTAAAGCATCAAGGCGGCAGCTTAAGGAGGCAATAAGTGCTGCCCTTTTTGACATGGATGTTCCTGCTATTTGTGCTGTCAACCAGGTTTTCCCCTCTTTTAAACAAGAAAGTTCCAATTGCCTTATATCTACTGTTCTGCCATAAGGATGGTGCACGTTAACAGATGCTGAAAATAATTTATTGACTCAGAATAGAGGATTTTTGTGATACCTTATCAGAATTATTTTGTTTGAACGGACCCTAAAAGAAATGAGTATTAAGGTATCTGTAGTTGTTTCACTACTATAACTACATCTTCTCTTTTGATATCTCTTTCAAGTGCTTACATGTAATTACTCTCTTTTGATACCTTAATAGTCACTAAAAGAAGCGAGTATTAAGGCTTCTGTAGTTGTTTCACTACTACTATAACTATATCTGCTTCTCTTTTGATCTTTCAAGTGCTTATTTGTGATTAATTATCCCTACATTCTGTTCATCTCGATCTTTCTGATGAAGAAAATCTATTTTTCTTCTATGGAGTAATCAACTTTGCTTGGTGGATGAAGGTAAACAAAAGAGGATTATGGTTTTGGGTTGCCACTATTATGGGAAAACTTTGAGTTGCTTGGGTAAGCAATTAATGGCTAGCATGATGAATTTTTGGTCAGTTAGGTGGAAGCAATAAAGGGCTAAAACGCTGGGTTAGATTTCTTAATAGAATTACAATTTATATTTCCTTTGGTTATAGTTGATACTAAACTCAAACTCCTTGAACTCTTCTAGAGGGTAGGGTGATAAATGCCAAATACAAAAGATGATCTCATATAAAGTCATTTGTTGGATTTCTAAATAAGTACTCTAGGTCAGGTTTGTGCAAATGTGACAGCCACCTTGTGCAATAAACACTAGATTAGAAGGAATGGTATGATAGGGACTAGGTGCCAACTCAATTAGTAAGGGTGGAGTGGGGATGAGTGTGTTCCATGGTTTAAACTTTCTTGGTAACAACAACAAAAACAACTCTTATTTCACTAGTGAGATTTGCATGACGTTGTTGGGATCTATCAACAATTAATTTTTCTGAAATATCATCCAACCCAATGCACCCCACCCAAAAAAAAGAAAAAAGAAAAGAAAAGGAGTGTAATACTTGTATGTGTCAACCTAATAGCAAAAGACCTTGGTTTGAATATTCAAGTGGATGTATATGATGCATTCTAGCAGTATTTCAAAGTTATTAACCAAGCATGATGTTTAATGTACTTTGTCCATGAACATAATTGCATTGAATGATATAATTTGGTTTTTCTATTCCTTTAATCAATTATTTTTGGGTACTTTGTCCATATTACTT
>JANTPZ010000339.1:0-41106 GCA_025593235.1 Vachellia pachyceras | reverse complement strand
CATGTTGACGAAGGATCTCTTAGTTAATTGAAAAGCCTGCATGAAGAAACTAGCCTGACTTCCTCCAGAATCCAGCACCGTTCCTTTCTGCAGAATATAATGTTACACAACCTTAGCTTTACTTCAGAAACTAAATCATAAATGACAAGTCAAGAAAAAATCATGGCTTTCTTTGAAATCATACCACTTTAGATATCTCATCCACTTTCTGTATTGCAGCATAAGAGTACTGAGAAGTCCTATAATAATCTATGAGAGTCCTGATAGCTTCAGCTGTGGTTATCTTGTCCAGAGGATCATCACTTCCTTCAAACTAATAAAGAAACCCAGATTCAATAATGCAAATGTTAACCAAGGAATACAATCATCAAGATATTGAGATAAATTAATTAGTAGTTACCCTGAGTTTCATAGAGCCTTTGAGTGTGGCCTTGACTTTGTCAAAGTCAGAGTTGATGCATCTAAGGAAATGATCAGAAGGGTTCCTCAAAGCAGGGCATGGAAAGCCAGCTTGTGCAAAGAACTAGATAAATCAAGCATTGTTCATATGAAACGGCAAAATTTTTAGTGGAAGTTAATGTAGAGAGGAAGAGGAAATACTTGGAAATATTATTATGATACCTCGTAAGCTTCAGAAGCTTGGCCGAAGTAAACAGTTTTGCCGCCGGAAAGGAGGTACAATTGGTCAAACAGTTCAAACACTTCACTGCTAGGTTGGTGAATAGAAGCTATCACAGTTCGACCATCCCTTGCAAGGCCTCGTAGGGTTTGAGTCACAAAGAAAGCTGAAGCACTGATACAAAAAAAAAAAAAAAACTTAAGAGGGTGAAGAAAAAATTACTTGGAGACAAGAAAAAGATAACAGACACAAAAGCGGTATACATATTAAAAATAAATAAATAAATAGACGTGTCATGAAAATGTCACTTGAGTTGAGGTAACCGTTGTGTTACTGTTTAGAATCCTAATGTTGTAATTAATTGTTTTCTTAAAAGTCAGAGAACTAATCAGAGGATTAAGAGATCTTTACTGTCAACAGTGACCAAATCCAATACTATCGAGTACCGTAAAACTTGGCACTAAAATATGTACATATATAGTAAATCTTAAGAATAAATCAAGGTTTCATTTTCATTCGCATTTCAAGCAAATAATTAAATGAAAAAGAAACATTCCATCAATTTTCTTTTCTGAATGATGCAAATTAGCAAAAATTTACTATTCAATCTAAGCCCAGAAGATGAAAAACATAGAAAACAAATCAGAGTTACAGAAGAGGGGAACAGAGAAAGTTCAGAACTCAAAGAAGAAAACAACAAATCTTGGAACATCAGAAAAGACAAATTTCAAAACTGCAAACAACGGTTGAATCAGAATCAGAGTCCACAGAAAAGGAAGTTATATATTTATCCATAATTGAGCATATAAATTGTGAACTTGCTCCAAATATTCCAATCATAGAGAACTATATATGAAACGATTAACGAACCTGTCGAGTCCACTGGTAGGTTCATCAAGAAACAGCAACCTGGGCCTCATTAAGATCTCCAAAGCGATGCTAACTCTTCTCTTCTCTCCGCCACTGATCCCCCGGAGATGCCAGTTACCGATCACCGTGTCGGCACAATCCTGAAGCCCCATGGCTATTATGGTGCTCTCCACCAGAGCCCGCTTGTCCGACCACGGCATCTTGTCCGGCAGCCTCAGGCGAGCCGAGTACGATATCGTTTCTCGTACCGTCAAAGTTCCTATGAGGTTGTCGTCTTGCGTCACATATGCCTGCGTTTTTCATTTCAAACGCCTTTTACTCCAAACGGAAAACACCGCAGAAACAGGGGACAAACACAAAAAAGAAGAAGCAATAATACCCGTTCCAGATTTCTTCATTGTTTTTATTCAAAATTTATTGCTACTTTGTTTGTTAAATGTTTACTTTTGTCACCATCATCCTCCCTTCCGTCAAAACTCATCTAATCTAAAATCTCAGACAAATAATGAATCAAGCATGTTCCTCAATTAGTGGAATCTCATTCAATTTTTTGTCCTTTTTCTAGTAATAAAGCAACGCATAATGAGTCAACAAGGAAAATGAGAAGATGACCAGCCACACAGTAGCAACAAGAACACACACACACACTGGTGTTGATGAGAGAGAGTGAAACTCACAGCCGTGCCGAACGAGAGCTTGGCTTTGCGACCATTGAGGAGGATGGATCCGGAGAGGAAGGCATTAGCAGCGAGACGGCTGGAGAGGGCGTCGAGGAGAGTGGACTTGCCGGAGCCGGAGGGTCCCATGAGGGCGGTGAAGGTGCCGGGCTCAGCGTAGCCGGTGAGACCTTCCAGAACGTTCTGGGTCTCTCCGTTGCCGAGAGTGACCATGACGGTGAGATCCTTCCAGGTCAGCCTAGCCGACACATCTCCGGCGAAGTCGACGTTAACCTTGGTCTCCCTCCACAGCGTCTCACTGAGAGGACTCAAAGACGGCACGGCCGACGTGCCTTGATTCCCGACCGCCCTGCTCGACTCTATCTCCATAATAATAACCTCGCAAAGTTCAGAGCTTTACCAGTATTAGCAAATCCTATCTTTTGAAAAGATGGTGAAGTTTGTTAGTTATGGGAAAAAGAAGGATTGATGTGAAGGTGTTTAAAGGGTAAAGGAGAGCGAGAAAAGCGTGAAGACGAGAAATGAATTACGTGTGAGGAGATGAGTTTGACTCGATATACGGAGAGGGGTGGAGAGAGATGATGTTTCATGCAGAAGGAAGCAGTAGGGTTTGATTGGATGAGGGAAGTGCCGGAGAGGATATTCTTTTGGAAGGGAGAGAAGGTTGATGATTATGATGAATGCAAATGCAAGTAGTAGCTGGGAATGGTGGCTGGGAATGGTTATGATGAAGATTGAAGAAGAAGGAGAAGTAGGAGGAGGAAGAGGAGGCATTAATGGGATTGGGCAATTGTTGGTAGTTGACATTAATGCACAAAACCGACCCCCAATTAAGTGATTGTTTCATGTGATTTTTAGAATAGTTTTTAACTATTCTTACGTAAAATAAAAAGTAATTATGTTTAGGAAGTTTTGGTTTTTACGGATTGTCGAGCAAAAATGTTGGTAGGAAAGATGAAAGAAAAAGTAAAAAAAAAGAAAATTTATTAGGAGAGAATGTGTAATTTGAGAAGAAAATAGCTTTTCAAAATCTAGATTTTAAACCGAGGGTTTGCATTCAAAATAGTTTTTTTAAAAAATTTGAGTATTTAAACAAAATTTATGTTTTAAAATCAAATCTATATTCTAGAAAGTGAAATCAAATAAACTCTACCCATCTCACCACTTACTTCCTTTGTTCATAAGTATAACACAAGTACTACTTGCTCCAATCCTGAACTTTTGTACATCACAATTCTCTATAAGTTCACACTCACTGACCCTGTTTGACTGAATTTTTTGAGAATTTAAATTCACACTCAATAATATTTTTTCACAAAATAAGATAATCCTTTACATATCTATTTTGATTTATGTAAAAATATTTCTCTACCGCATTTTTAAACTGGTCCATTTTCTAGTTACAACGTCATGTTTTATTCAACATTTAGAGATATTTATCTATTTATAAAAACAAAATGAGTTTTTTTTATGACTATAGATTGGGAGAGATAATTGAAGATACCTCTCCCAAATTAGTTTTTTTGCATTCCAACAAACTTAAGTTTAAAGCCTCATGTTTAAGGGAATGGTTTTCCTACTAAGTAAAAGTGTTTTGGAAAGAAAACTATTCAAATTTGATCTAAAAGGTCCATGTTTGAATTTTTAAATAAAAACCATTTTTTGACCAAAATAATAATTAATAAATTATCTTTATTTTAGATTCTACGCCATCTAAGATAATTTTTTAAAAATTTAGATTTTTTAAAAAATCAAACATAACAATTTACCTCATATTTAAATTTTTTTATATATGATTAACTCTTTCTACTAAACACTTTGCTTAGCCTTGTAACCAATTCCTTATTTAAGCTATCATTATCCCAAAAGGTCATTAGTCACTATAGTCACTTTAGGGGAATGGATTTTGTGATCTTTTTATATGAGGCGGCACATGGATTATTTATTAGTATAATTTTTTTCTTGTGTTCCTATTTAAAGCTGACATGAGAAATGAAGGATTTTTTTCAAGGTTATATTTAATATGGAAACCATTGGTAAGTAGTTGAAGGGTGTGGAAACGAAACCAACCAAAACCAAATCCAAACTATTACTAATGCAAGTAGTTTGAAACATGAATTGATGAGATAAGCGCTCAAGTTACTACTGCTCTTTTTTTATTTTTCTTTTTCTTTTTGGGATATTTTGGTCCATACAGAATAAACAATACAAACCTAACTCGGTGCCCGTTTTAAAATACGGTAAAGAAGTACTTTTACGCAAGTCGTAGTAAATACGTGAAGGAGATTATTTCATTTTACGGAAAAACACTGTTAAACGTGCGTTTAATTTTCAGAAACGTTGTTCCAAATAAAAATATAGAACCAAATCTTCCTTACAATCCAATCATGTGCTACTTCTTCAGCTGCTCTCATTATTACATCCGAAATCGGGATTTTTTCCCATAGGTGCAACCGTGCAATCCAACATGTGACTTCTCACTTAGAGAAAAAGCTCTCAAAAAGTATATTTATCAAAATAATTATCCATCTAAATTACATGTAGCTTAACTAGAGCGTACTAGTCAACATCTAAATTAACGTCTATAACTAAAGAAACTATGAGAGCTCAATAAAAAAAAGTAATTTACATTGAAGTCCTAAATAGAAGAATTAATGAATAAAAATGTCCTAAAGATTCATAAAATTACCATAAGGTCACAGTAATAGCTGCTGAGGTTGTTAATAAAGGCTAGTAAGGTTGTTAATGACAACCTCAGTAGCTATTCTTGAAACCTTATGGTAATTTTATGAATTTTTAGAATATTTTATTCGTTAATTGTCTTATTTAGGATCTGATTGCAAATTTCCCATAAAAAAATCCACATAGACCTAATTAAAAATGTGGTGAAATTACAAAGGGTAAGAAATTATTTTTTATTATTTTATAATGTGGGGAGTAAGTTGAATAGTTCATACTTCATACGATGCCCATGCTTCCTTTCTGGAGAGTTGAGACCAAATTAATGAATGCAACCCCATCTCTGTAGGACCACCAGCCACATCTTCCAAAGGTACAAATATACATTCTAAAATTGTTGATTAATTATTTTAATCACATGATTAATTAATATATTTTTTAAAAAACAAGCACAGATAATAGTTTCATGAACAAAAATATATGTACATATATATGTATCATCCTTCCTCTTTGTTTGTATTTTTGTTTTTGTTGTGTAAATAAATGGAGCCGTCAGGTCAATTAATTATTCATGTCGTGGCCAAAGAAAGTCAATTAATCATGCATGTCACAAAAATATATCCAAATTAAAGTATCTCTATCCCCATATGGGTCGCCATTAGAACACATTGAAGAAATATTGCTTTCTAATATATATCTCGCTTCATCACTTTGACCCTTTAAAAGACATATGGCAAAATTCCGGTTAAGTGCCTTCATGATCAAGATTGGAAAATCCCAAATTAAAAAGACTAATCAATTGGGATTTTGATACTTGTAAAGTATTTTTTTTATAGAATTTTCTCTTAAAAAAAGCTTTTTTAAAACATAATGAAAATCATGATACTTCATTAAGGGACGGAGAATAACAAGGAACACATTCCGCTTACGATGATATGCTCTATACATAAAATTCAAAAGTTGAAAATTACTTCAATTCTCTGTATAAGTTGCAGGCCTTTGAATGATTTTTAATTTATCTAATTTGATTATTTGTAATCTATTAAGAAAAAGATCGGGTAGTTTCTGGTCAAAGAATATAATAATAATCCTTATTACCATCCAAGTCAACATAAATGAATTTGATATGTAATTTTAATGGATGGAATGGCATTATAGAAGTTTGCACAAAGGTGTATCAAATTATATTTCATGGAAAAAAAGAAAATAAAAGAAAATTCCTTAGATGAGGAAAACCTTGATGCACTACGAAATCAATGAGAGAAGTAAATTTAGATGATTCAATTAAATCTTAAAGGTGTAGTTTGGAAAAAAAATTCCGTCAAGAGTGTGTGATTCAATTAAATCTTGAGTGGTGTAAAAGTAGAAGTGTTCTTTTAAAGTTGGTGCAATTTTAGCAACTCTGTTATATTAGCACAAACATTAAACTTTACAAGAATGGACGTTTGAACAAATTTAACCGTGTTCCTAAAATTGCACTATTCTTTAAAAGATCGTATCTACATTTGTACTTTTTTTTTACCAAAAGAGTCAATTTTATTAATCACAAAAAACAATTACACACTAATTCTTGAAGCCAAATTAAACACTCATTAAACTTAGATCATACAACCTTAACGCACATCCTACAAAAAAACAACAAATACACATACTAATAGCCAAAGCAAACAAACTCTAAAAAAACCTAGATTATACAGCATATCCCTCATCTCGCAGGAACAAAGAAAATAGAAAAACAAGCACTAAACAGAACCTAAGCATCATCCCTCAGCCAATTCCACTTCTGTCAGCATTGATTCCCTCTGAGTTGGCCTTCACAGGTGCAGTACCTCCTCTTTTCCTCATGTCTGTCTTTAGTATTCGAGCTAAAGGGGGTGGTGGTAAGTTTACCCACCCATATGCGCCCAACCCCATGCCACAGCAATCCAGTCTGCTGCCCCATTGCCCTTTCTATTCACCAGTGCAAATTCCAAATCCTTCATCTTTTCCATATCAGTGAGGAGTTCCTGCATAGCCCGCTTGGCTCTACAATCTATTCCATCTATTGACTTGTTTTGACAGCACCAAGATATCTCAGCACAATCAGTTTCTATTACCACACTCCATCAGCTTCAGGGCTTTTCCAATAGCAAGTGCTTCTGCCATTATTGGTGAATTAGCTCTCACTTTCTCACCAAACCCCCATAAAAACTCTCCTTTGTCATCCCTACATATGATTCCCAGTGGTACTTTGTCTTCCAACCAACCTCTAGCCTTCCAAAACTCATCAACACTTCTGCTTGCTCATTCCACTACTTTCAGTGGATTTGGTTGATGCTGTTCGAAAATCATCCCATTCCTCTCTTTCCAAACTAATCACATGGACCATATTGCATATGCTATTTGATATTCATCAAACTTACTGTCCTTGGATAACATCTTGCCTAACCAATCCCTTATGGTAGTCAAATCATCCCTTGTAAATTTCAGAGATACACCACCAAACCACACACATCTTGTCCAAGGGCAGAAAAATAGCATATGTTCAATTGTCTCTGGTTCCTCTTCACATATCGGGCATAAGGGAGATCTGCTGCATTTCTTCTTGAAAAAGGCTGCCATTACTGGAACTGCTCCTACCAAGCATCTCCACACGAAGTGCAGCACCTCTGGGAGCACTTCAATTTTCCAAACTTTCTTCCATTTTTAACTGCATAATTCCCATCCTTGGCCTTGCACCATACAGCTTCATCCTTTCTTGTTGGGTCATATAAGTGGATTTTTCAATTTTTCCTAAGATCTCATTTGGTACTATTCCTTTTAATGCATCTGTTTTCCATCTTCCTTCCAGAATTAATTATACAACTCTCCAATCTTCCTTCTCTTATGTCATATCAGTATATTGTGCCAAAGTGCCTTCCAATTCTGGCACCCATCTGTCTTTCCATACCCTCACCTCCTTGCCTGACCCAATTTTCCAGAACAGGTCTTTCTCTAGCATTTTTCTTCCTTCCAGAAGGCTAGACCATACCCAAGACGCTTTGCTGCCTTTCTTTGCTTCCAGAAAAGAGCATTTTGACATAGATTCGATCCTAGACACCGAGAAAAGAGCATTTTGAGAAGTACACTCCTTTTAGCACCCTCACCCATAAGTCATCAAGATGTTGGAGTATTCTCCATGCTGATTTCGCTAGCAAAGCTTCATTCATCACTTCAATGTCTCTGAATCCCAGTCCTCCTTCATCTTTTCATCACTTCAAAGTTTTTGCTAATTATCCTTTCCGATATATTATTATTGAAGATGCTAGATTATTGCTAGCTAGGATGTGGCAAGTTGTTCATTAATCATGTTCAGAGAGGAAACAATTTAGTAGCTGATCATCTATCCAAACTAGGTCATAGCATGTCTGTTAGCTTTTATCTTTATGACCATCCTCCCCATTATGAGGAGGAAGAGGTAGTGGATATAGGATGGTAGATAAATCAACAGAACGCTCTGCCCATTCTGTTGCATTGTTGTTTTAAGCTAGGATTTTCGGGTTCTATTCAAAGAAAAAATATATTGAGCTTTTATAAAGTAAAACGCGTTTTTAATAATAATTAATAAAAATCTAAAAAGTGGTCCACGTACTGTACATTTCCTGGCATGGCCCACTTTAGGGTAGGGCCTAGAGCTGTACGTTGTTTGGTCTGTGCATACACTTGTCAATGGGCCGTATTGACATATACGCCCAGCCTAGCTTATCTAGCACTAAATTATACCCAAAAAAAAAAATACAAAGGGGTTTGGTGTAACTTAAAAGGTGATTACGCATACTAACCGTGTTGGTTCTAGCCTCGTGACTCGCAATATGATAAATCGATATTCAAATACTCGTTAAAAGATGTGGTTTGATATGAAAATACATGTGTTTAGGATATATTTAATTACATATAGGCACCAAATAGTGAAATTATTATTTATGAGGACCTCTAACGTTTCAAATTATCAATAAACAGCTTGTTCTTTTCTTTTTTTGAAATTAAGGCATCCTAGAATTGAATGCTTTCAGTTATTATATATAATGTAAATTAAAATTTAAGAAAATAATCACATGCCATAAACTTTTGAGGGTGATCATTTTAAATGGGTAATATATAAGACTTGAGTCTGAGAAGACCATGTATTTCATAATATTACAAAAGCATACTCAAATAAAATTAAGATTAATCTTTTTTCACATATTCATTTTGTAAACTGTATGTAAATCACATTGAAAAAAGTAACTTTCACCGTTAATATAGATAGATATTAAAAGGTAATACAATGATATCGAGGAGTTGCAGTTAGAGATTTTTCATTAAAAAAAAGAGAGCAGTGTACAACTCATTTCTCAACCTATTGTGCTATTTAATGGATGATATCCACCCAATCGAGGGAGCCTTGATTGAAGGAACGTACATCATAACTAAAAAAAATAGCAAATAAATAAATAAATTTATCTCAGGACATGATTTGCATGTGTTTTATTAAATTTTTAATATATAAGTGCTGATAATAAAATTATAATTCCATTTAACACATAAATCTCATGCTCAATGATTGTTTGTTTTTTTATTTCCAAAAGAAAATGCCTTATCATCATACCAATTGCTTATTCTAAATAAAAATACAACCCCATGGAACTAAAAAAATGTCAAGTATCTCCATGAAAATACCTTTATATTTAAAATTGATGTGAATACTTTTTCTAAGGTTAATATAATAATTTATGTAAGTCTGGGAATAATAAAAGTGTTACAATAAATTAAACAAGGAAAATATGAGCTAGCACGTGGTGCCTGCCTAGACAAAGAAAAATATCGCATAATACGTACGCATAAATGATGTGTTAATTATTATTATTATTTTCTGTACCGTGTTAATTGAATTTTTAATTAGAGCCTTCCCATGAGTAAGACAAGGATTTTCTTGTAATTACCTATAGTTTGATGATCTAATTTTAATTTTAGCCTTATAGTATCAAAATTGTAATTTTTGTATTAAAACTATTACTCATTAAAAGTGGTTGTACCAGAATTTAAATTATGGATCATATCAGTTTTGATGTTGATTTTTACACTTTTAACGGGTTTTTGTTTTTACACACTGGCTTAGACTAAATATTTATGAAGTAATAGGTACTAAAAATCATAATTTCAGATTATATTGACCAAAATCAAAATATGATCAAATTAAAAGGACCAACAATAATATTAACATTTTTTTGTTAACAGAAACTATGTGAAATGTGAATTAATTGGACAATAATTACACACTAGAAAACCATCTAGAACTTTTATGCCATGTTTGGTATGGTGGAATTGGAAATGGAAACGGAATTCAAAATGGGTAGAAATAAATTCCATGATGTAATACATGGAATTGATTTTTTTGTTCCTCATTTTTTTCTATATTTATATCCATTTCCATCTCATTTCCATCTCCATTTCCATCAAAATCAATTCCAGCATACCAAACAAGCCATTAATACATCGCAAACTAAAAGGCAATTGCAGCCTTCTACCTGAAAATAAAACCAAATAGTTTCTAATTACAAAAAACAGATAGGAAATTCTATCTTATACATACTTAATTACATTAGACCCCTTTTAAAATAAATGAATGACTTAATAGATATTAATTAAGTATTTTTAATATCATTTATATTTAAAGTCATTAACCGCAAGAGAGAATGTGATACAAATATAAAAGAAATTCTATTTAAACATGGCTAGGATGATTATTTATTTTTAAATAAAATTAATGACGGCCACCACTCTTGATTTCAGTGAGGTAATTAATGAAGTTTATAATAGAGAACTCATGGAATATAAGCTACTAGTAGTACACATATGTTATGAAATGTATTTTTTAAATCCAATTCACACTTTAATCTAAATGGTAAAGAAATGTGATAGATTGATGATTATGGAACATTTATTTACTACATCATAAAAAATATGGGATGGAATTTATGTTTCGTGTTAAACAAATGAAAATAAATACAACCAATTTTTTTTAACTATCAAAAGGCATACATATGTAAATGTTGATTTAAAATTGGTATAAATATTCATACTTCAATCCCTGTTAAATTAAATTCAAACGAGGTAACTGATAAATTAGGTGTGTTTAACAACAATTACCGGGAGCTCAAACGCATGTTCAACAGTGTTCTCCGCAAAACGATATAATCTCTATCACATATTCACCTCAGTTTACGTAAAAGTACTTGTCTACCGCGTTTTCAAACGGGTCAGGATGGCTTGATTGGTTGTATTCAATGATGAAAGACTTAGGACATTATGTCAACATTGAGTGTCATTTTTAAGATGAATGGTCCCTCGGAGACTGTATGTCAAGTGGCTGCTTTCTTTTGTTCTGTTCATTAATATTCTTATTTTTGCCCACTTATGTTCATCAATATTCATTTACACTAAGTATTTCATCCTATTTATTTTAAAATAAATTATTTAAATTATTAGAAATTACCTTTTTACCCGCGATGAGAATACCAACTTATACAATATATAGTCGTATTACCCCCATCTGTTTTAAATCAATTTAATATTAAAAAATGGCCCCACCCGGGTTCTAATGAGCAACATGAGCCCGTAAAGGCTCAAGCACAAAAAATCCTATCAAATATTTTAGAGCTGATTATCAAAACATGTCCCGTGAAAAAGAAGAAAACGGGATAAGTGGTCCAAACCGTATGGGACCAACCTGTTTGCTCATGTGAAAAACATTTGTTTCAAGAGAGATTTAATCTTAGGTCTCAAATAAGTAAAATATTTGAGAAATGGTTCCATGGATGAAAATATTTAATGAGAGGTCCAATTGACAATATGAGGTGTTGTCAACACAGCGCATACTGTTGTCAATACAAAGATCTTATGTTGTCAATGAGACTTCTCTTTAAATATTTTCATCTATGAGACCATTCCTTAAATATTTTACTTATTTAGAACGTGAGACTAAATTTCCCTTGTTTTAATTTATAGATTTTTTGGGACGGGCCATTATATTTAGGTCTGGAAAGACCCATGGGTTCCGGGTATCGAAAATTTCAAGCTGATGACTAGTAACGGCAATGCTAACATCATCTCTGAAATGGCGGTGGCTGACTTAATTATAGATAGAGGACCCGTTTGGGAATGAATTGGAGAAATGTTTTTACGTAAGCCGAGATAAATATGTGGAGGAAATTATCTCGTTTTGCGAAAAAACACTGTTGAACGGAATTTTGACTTTTTCAAACGGAATGCCAAATAAACCCATAAAATGAGAGCTACAATCTTTATCTACAAGTGTGGAGCCTAATTTTCTAGAATTAGTATGCCAAACTCCATTGTCTATTCATCCTCACAATGACCATTTAATCTGGGAAGCAGCTAAAAATGGTATCTATAATGTTAAAGCTGGTTACAGAGAGGCTATGAGTGTAAAGGAACAGACAATAAGTAAGCATTACTCGGACCTCTACATCAAGAAAGGTAGATGCTAAAGTTTGGACGGCTGTATGGAAATTAAAAGTGCCTCCTAGGATCTATAACTCTATATGGAGAGTGTTGAAGGGAGCTGTAGCTTACTAGAGATGCTCTTTATAATCGGAAATGCTCATCTCATCCGGTATGTCCAGTATGTGGAGAGAAGCTACAGAAACAATTGAACACAAGCTTCTGTTATGCCCATGGGTCAGCTATGCTTGGTTTGGGTGTCAGCTGGGAATCTTAACATGTCCCGAAAGAATTACAGCTACTAGTTACTGGTTAGAGGAGTTTTTTCCTCAATGACCATCATGAATCGTAGTATGGATCTGCTTATGTTGCTTTGATGTGGTGGAACATTTGGAAAACAAGATGCAGAGTGGCTTTTGAGCAGTTAGTCCCTGATACTACCTCTGTGATTGAACTTACAAATCAGTGCATGCATTCTTACTGGGAAGCTAACTTCATTGAAAATCCATCTTTGAACTCTGTGGCTACCAAAGATGTTATCATGTGGAGGAAATCACAGTGTAATAGTAGTATCAAAATTAATTTTGATGGGGCTTTCCTCCAAGGATGGGCTGAAAAAGTCTCTGCCCTTTCTGCTTTTCATGCTGAGCTTCTTGCTGTTGAGAGAGCTGTTGTATCATAGGCATCTTATTACAACAATCAGCAGGTGACTATTGAACTAGACTGTAAGGAATTACATTCGGCATTAATATCCAAAGATGTCAGCCTTTGTTCCTGGTCTTTTTCATTAATGTGCTTTCTGATACATTTGATGGGCTGGTTCACCTTAGTCTAATGTCCTTTTCTCTCATTCCTCACTCTAGTAATGAAGCCGCCGATTGGTTGGCTGAACTAGCTTCAAGGGAGTTGGGACCTAAAGGTTTGATTTTAGAATCTCTACCTCCTCTAGCCGCTATTATTGTTCGTGAGGCATCATCATATGAAGTTCCTGATGTTCACCTTAAGAAGCCCTCTGTTGCTGTGAGAGAGGGTATTGGTTGAATTGTACTGGTTATTTTCAATTAAGTAGGAACATAGTTTAGTTGTTTGCAGTTTATTTTCTGTCATGTACTCTGAACCAGCTCTGTTTTGGGTATCCATGAATGAATCCTTTTGTTGGTCAAAAAAAAATTATAGATTATTTAAAAAAAAAGATGTGGTATATTCAAAATGTGTTTTAAAAAGATGCAAGTGTAAAAAAAAAAAAGCCAAAACATGGGAGCCGGACGAAGAATGTGTTACAAAAATCGAAGACAGTGGTCCCCTCCCCTGTACAGAGAACCTAGAATAACTTGTTTTACTTATTTATTTTTATAGGAATTTGTTTTATTTTTTTTTTCTTGAAATGTTTGTTATACATATATATATGTGTGGATGTGTGCATATATATATATATATATGTTATATTGCATGGCGCTGCTACTATGGCAGTACGTAGGCAAAAGAACAAATGAATCCATCAGCAATGGTTTATGAAATATTAAATTTGTTAAGATTATTGAATATGTTATGGTGAAAAAAAGATTAATGAATATAGGACTCCCTATTTTAATTGACATGTGAATAATTATTCAAAAATTTTATTTGGCTATTTATTAATTTTTTAAACTATGTATAACGGGTAAATCCATTAACTCAATTGGATAATTCCTAATATTCTTTAAAACCCCTGTTAAGTCTTATTCATCAGAAAAAAAAAATATATGCTATAATTAATTGCCTCACAGTATGAATACAACAAAAAGTTTGGCCAATGTCACCTATGGTTCAAAACAACAAAATTTGATTTTTATATGCTTTTTAATTAGATCATTTGATAATGAAAATGAAATGACGAAGAATAACCGTTAGAATTCAACATACTTAAACCTTTTTACTGAAAAAAAGCAAAAGGCGTGTAATTTTCTAATAGTAGTAAGAGACCAATTAGTTTTTTTAAATGATTTTACGTAATTTAAAATAAATATATAAGATGATTTTTATCTCAAATATTTTTTAATTGATTCGGGATGTTTGACAATATGGCGCGTAATTTCGTGATTTTTTATTATAATTTACATACTGAACAATCAATTATAATCTTTAAAACTCAATTCTTTAAATTTAATAAAATTTTAAAGAAAGCGTTTAACGACATGTTGAAGCTTGTCGTTTGGTGCAAACAAGACAAATCCCCATTTAGTAGTGGGACCACTCTGCCGTGCTCGATCAATACATTACTAATATTAATAGTTTTTTTCGATGAAAAATTTTAGGACGGGTTGGATTCAACAACAATCCAAGAAAAGGGAATTTATCTAACTCATGATTCATTGGGGTCTATCTTTATGATCACTGGAGCAAGTCAAACAAACCCTTTGGTCGGGGTACATAAGTAGGTCAACCCAACTTTACTTAGTTATGGAGAGCCTCCCCAAGTGTCGTGACTAGAACCACAATAAAGTGATTTTCTCCAGGATCGAACCCTCTCTCTTTTAATGAGAGTACTAGTCCAATCCCTTTCCAACTGAACACATATCAATAGTTTTTATACAAATTGGAATCATTGAAACGACAATAAGTCATAGAATTAAATTTGGAGGGGGATTGATTATTCATTATTAAGTAAACGACAAGGTCTGAAAGAAGAAAGTGGGGCCGTTTAAGGCGGTGCATGTAACTTGTGGATCAGGCTCGCCATCGTGGATCAACTACGACAACCGTGTTCCCTCTTGCCTGGCTATACCTTTTTTTTAAATTATATCCTCGTTCTCTGTTACTGTGTACTCTCTCTTCGTCTCTTCAATAAACACTAAGGATTCGTTTGAAAATTTTATTAAGAATGTTTTTTAGAGGTAAAATTTAAGTTTTGGAGAATGAGTTTTACGGATTTCAAAGTAAAATCTAGATTTTAAAAGATTGTGTTTGAAAAGTTATTGATTTTTACAAGGTAAAAAGTATGTAGGAAAGATGAAAGAGAAAGAAATAAAAAGTATGAAAGAAAAAATTTATTAGGAGAGATGATGTGATTTGATAAGAAAATAACTTTTTAAAACCTAAGTTTCAAACCGATATTTCGTAAATAGTTTTTCTGAAAAATGTGATTACTTGAAAAAAAACCTAGGTTTTGACACCAGACCTAAATTTTAGGAAGAGAAATCAAACAAGCTCTAAATAATCATTGTGATAATATTAAAAGTGTAACCTTCTATAAAATTAAAATCTAATAAAATTTAAAAAATAAATTATATCTTTTAATTTATCTCTCATAATCCCTCTTTTATTAAATTTGTTTCCATACATGTTTGAAATATCATTTTAGTCAATTTATGTATTTTATCTCAAATAATTGTTAAATCAATGAGTTTAAATAACAAAGAAAATTATTTTGCTCAAAAAAAAATAACAAAGAAAATTAAAATATGAATAAACAACAAAGAGCATGCAAGTTATTGAATTAAAAAAAATACAAATTACCGTATGCATATTACAACATTAGAATAAAGGGTAATACACAGAACTTAGCTAGAACCGCTCTTAATTATCTCTTCTAATTAGAAATCTAAATTCTATTTTTTTAAAAAAAAATAGGTTGCTTATAATAGATAATAAAAATCCGTTATTTTTGTAAGAGAAGGGACCACAGATATAAAAAGTAAAAACACGTTTGGAGTTTGGGACATTTTGTAATCATAAGCTGAAATAAGTCAGAAAAAGGAGGAAGAAAATCGAGGTGCACGTGAGCCGTGCGTGACCAGAACATGCTAGAAAATTTAAAGAACAATAAAAAAAACTATAAAAGGAATAAAAAATGGGAAAAAACAGTTGAGTTAGTGTATGAAAACGGTTGAGAAATACTTTTACAATTTACGAGGTAAATATATAAAGAAAATAATCTCAATTTTAAAAAAGTATCGTTAAACTTGCATTTAAAGAGCCAAAACGCTCTTTCAAATAGGCATAATAATAGTTGATCTTGCTATATAAATAAACAATTAATTTAAACTAGAGTTAATGGTCATATAAAAAAATAGTATAAAAATAAGGGTAAAGTAACATTTTTACCACGGAAGTATACGCGTTGGAGAACTGTATATCCGAAAGTTTTCTCGGGATCAGATTCACCACGGAAGTTTAGAAAACGCTGAACTTTTCACATGGACCAACAGAAGTTGTGACGGCCGTTTACCAACTAAAATACACTGCCACCTCATCCTCCATATCATTTAACTCCCTAAACCTTTATAATTGATTTACATGTTAGCTTGTTAAGTAGGATTATCATTCGAATGAGAGGTATGTCTCATTTTGATGTTAAATTGATACCTTTTAAAATTGAACATAAAGAACACGGTCAGAAATTGATTTTTCCAAACCATGAGCATAAAATGTGAATTTTATTCATAAGGATTATATATATAAATTATTTTTTTATAAACGGAGAAATTTTATGGATCATGGATATTTATTTAAATTATCAAGAAATATATTTTTATCATTCTCAGGGAAAGGAGTTCGCGTACAACGCTCACATAAAGTGTTTAATGCTATTGGATTATAAGGCCACCGACGTTAGGCTTTATCCCTTTAATCAGACTTCAGGATTTTTTTTTTATTTTTTTCCAATCACTTCAAAAAATTTTATACTGAGCTGATCTTACGTGACATAATTTATAAATATTTTAAATAGTTTATAAATATTGATGCATGGTATTAGTTACATTGTTCATGAAATAATATAACATTTTTAGAAGATCATTTTTTTTGGGAATCATAAGCGACATCTTTTCAAAAATAAAAGATGCTCCCTCCTTCAAGGATTTTCCTTGAAGATTTTTAATTCAAGATATAAGTCATTTAAAGAATTATTAAATATTATTTCTTTCATTTAATCTCTGTTTAACTCAGGATGTACTGGGTCATGAGATGAATTTAAATATAGCTAAAGCTGGAAAAAAAAACTTTTTAATTCTAAATTGATTAAATGGGGTAAGGGTTTGTTTGTGAAGGCATTTGAGCCATCTCGAATTGATTTTTGTAGTTGAAAACACTGCGAACCTAGAAATGAACTTGGACATGATTTTTATGGTAATTGACCTTGGGTGGTGTCTCACTTATTTGTTGGAAGTTAACGTGTTTATCTAAAACAACATGTTGAAATCACGTTACATATAAGTTAAAATAAAATTAATATCCTCTTATATATTTATTTTAACTTGTTTAAAATTACTCTTTCAACAAATTTTTAAGCAAGTGCATTAAATGCTAAGAAATCACCACATGTTCTGACTTAACTAAGTTCAAGCCCACTGTTTAGTTGGCGACGCCCTTGCTTTGAGTGATCATACCGTATATGCATGAGTACCATAAGCAGCTACGTCATATATAACTCTAAGCGCTTTATTCTTCTTGCCATCCATTTGCCGCCATTTACCTAAACATTGACCAGTAACATGCTTGGTTGGAAACACCGTTTTTTAACGGTGTACGTAATTCAAGATAAAACTATATTAAAATTTATAAAAAACATCCTGAAATTCGTAAAATCATTTAGAAATTTATAAAATACCTTAAAATCTATAAACTCATTTCTCCCAACGGAATTTCTAAATACCTTGAACATAATTTTTATGGTATTTGACCTTGGGGGTGTGTATATATATCCATTTCCATCTAAAAAAAGAGTTTTTGGTTTTGAACTTTTGATGTTTTTAGATTTAAAATTTGTTTGGGTGGAAAAAATGACATATAAGATGATTACTGAGATAACTAACTTTTTTTTAAATCCAAAAATCAGGGTTTGTTTGAAAACTCTTTTCAGAATAGCTTTTACAGATTCCGAGATAAAACCTAAATTTTGGAGAATAGATTTTGAAAAATAGCTTTTACAGATTCTGAGGCAAAACTTAGGTTTTGAAAAGTGATTTATGTTTGGAAAATTATTAACTTTTACGGATTCCGAGAAAAAAAAATGGATAGAAAAGAGAATGAATGAAAAGTAGGAAAGACGAAAGAGAAGAAAAAAATAGGAAAGATGAAAGAGAAAGAAGGAAAAAAGATAGAGGGCCTGTTTGGTAACCATGGGTTTATTTTCATAAGCACGTTTAACAGTGCTTTTTCGCAAAACGAGACAATCTCCTCCACATATTTGCCTCGGCTTATGTGAATAAGCACTTATAAGTGGCTTATGACAATTTGCCAAACGGGCCCAGAGAAAGAATGAAAAAAGTAGGAAAGATGAGAGAGAAAGAAGGAAAAAAAGTAGGAAAAAGGAAAGAGAAAAGAGGAAAAAGTAGGAAAGAGAAAACATAGATTTCAAAATCTAGGTTTCAAACTGAGGTTTTGTAACCAAAATAGCTTTTTAGAAAATTTTTTGTACTTGAACAAAACTTAAATTTTGGATCAAAACTTAAATTTTGAAATCAAACATAAATTTCAGAATGGTTTCCAAACTAGCACTAAAATTAAAGTTAAATTATGTTAGATTGATCCATCCAAACAGATCTATTATTAGTGCGAAGTGATTGAAAGAGGGTTGTATTATGGTGACGGGACTTGAATGAAAGGAAGGTAACATGAAAGTGCCACGTGGTTGAGGTAGGAGGAGAATCGAGGCAGAAGGAGGAAGCAAACAAAGCCAAACATACGACGAACCACTGACACTCATTCATCTACAACACGCGGCGAAGCGAACCCTCTCACACCGTCGCCTCCCCCTCCAACGTCACACTTTCCCCTCACAACTCACAACACTTCCCTTCGTCTCCCTCCCAAACCAAAATCCATTTCATTCACGCCTGCATTTGCTCCCCCAACTGGCTCTAC
Organism: Vachellia pachyceras; assembly: GCA_025593235.1. Classification (NCBI taxonomy): domain Eukaryota; kingdom Viridiplantae; phylum Streptophyta; class Magnoliopsida; order Fabales; family Fabaceae; genus Vachellia; species Vachellia pachyceras. Next base: position 21,957 of record JANTPZ010000339.1, on the reverse strand, counting down.
TCTCATCTCAAACACAAACTACAAGAGCGTTTCGTTTTCCCTCTCTTTCTTCCCCTCTTCTTCCTCTCACCTCGCATTTTGGAGCCCAGCACAATCCTCTGCCTCTGGAACGAGCTGCAATCTCTCGCGGAAAGCAAAGTGAAGGGTCCCAGTTTTTCCTTCTTCCTCCTCCTCCTCCTCCCTATCTTATTTCCATTCATTTCTGTTTGGATCGGATTTTCCTCTTCCAGAAACAGCCATTGAAGGGGAAGCTTCATCAATTTCCTGGACTCTGCCCTCGTTTTACGTTTCCCTAATCAATGCCTCGGAGCATCATCGCCTTCCCTCATATATCTCTCTCGCAAACCCTCGTTCCGTTGCTCTCATATACAGAAACTTCAACCGATCGGCCTCGTGACTGCTAGAAATTTCGGCTGCTTTTCTCTCTGATTGATTATGTCGTCCCCCTTCTCATTGCCGGACTGGGTTTGTTCTTCTGCAACTTCTCTCTCCAATTTGAAACGCTTTCTTCATTGTGTCACTCCGACGGTTGCTTCCGCAATTCTCCCTCAGGTATTTTTCCCTCCTATTTCTTTTTTCTTTTCTTTTCAAATTTTTTTGGTAATTGTTTCTTTCTTCTTTCCTATCGTTCTTCGTCAAATTGTCAAATTGATGTTTTTTTTTTCGCACTCCTGTCTACAAGTGAAAAGAGTGAGTTTTTGGAAAAGCAAAAGTTTTTTTTTTTTGCTTTACAGGATCGGAATTTTGGGGTGGGCGGGTAGGGTGGGGTTATGATTGTAAGAATGATAGATGTTATTTAATTTTTTGTGGGGATAAAATCTTCTCACGGATTTCGTTGTTTAATCTTTCCAGATTTTTGTAATAAAATTGATTGGCTGATAAAAGATATGCTTTTTACTACTGATTGATTCATGCTCCGTTCTCTTCCAAAAACCAAACGCTTTAAAACGAGACGGTATCCTTCACGTATTTATCATTATTTACGTAAAAATATTTATCTGTTACGTTTTCAAACGGATAAAAAAAGCTCAGTTATTAAGATTTAAGTGGCATCAGTCGGGAAAAATTTCAAGTATTTTTTTAGAAATAAAAATAAATTTTAATTTACAAATTGTTTATAGTAATATATAAATATCTTCTTATTTATGATGTTTTGCACTTATCCTTTCGCTGAGTCTGTTTGTCAGACTTTACTGACATCGTAGTATTGTACAAAATAATCCGCGCACATGGTATAATGTGAACTGGGCCTGTGCAAAACGGAGTCGTTTTAAGGGGTCCAATATATAAACTGCTGTCCTTTTATGGCCCACTGGCTTCTAGATCGAGAATATTCCTGTAGATGCCTTTGATTTGTCTTCCACCATTTGGCCTAACACAAGGAGAAAAGATCTCACACGGATAAACTCCGAATGGACAAAATAATTGTTGTGATATTATTTTAAAGTGAAAGGTGAAGGGTTGAAAAAGGAAAACAAAGTGTTGTGATTTCCAGAATTGAGAAGAATCTGTGGGGTTTTTTTGTTAAAGCATAGGAATAGGAAGTTTTTACTTGGTCAAAAGTGATTGTCCTCGTAAACCGTGTAACATTTGGATTTGATTTCATAACAATTACCATTGATCCTTTAGGCATCGTGGGTCAAGGCAATCGTCCAACCTGAAGATAACTTCATAATGGCTTTAACGAGATAAGTGCCACATGTTTCTTCGGCTCCTCCTTTGTCACTTGTGATGTTGAAAGATGAATACATTGGTCCGTCTGTGGGCACAATCCGTTTGCTAGTTATGATTATGATTGTTTTGTGTAAAATTTTGGTATATAAAAGGGAAAATTACACTTGAAGATGACTTTCACTGCTAAAATTTCTCCTCATGATTTTGTAGAAATTAGTGTCAATGTGTGTGTAACTTAGAGAAAACAGCACTATTTACTGGACAATGTGTCTGGTTGTATTAGCGGTGGAAATTACATTTCTAACATAATTTATAGTTTGAAAGGAAAGTATACGAGAGGAGTTTTGTTTTGTTTTGCGTGAATATGCTTCTTCAAGGCCATTCCAAACATGGCCAGTCTGTTAAATTGTGGCTTCCTCTAATGGTTCTGTGCAATGCATGAGGCTTTATTGGCTTTATTGTAAATATGTTAACATGGGATTTCTAACTGTAACCCATATATGCATAAAAAAGTTAAAGTGGTAAGAAACTGTCCTGTTCGCAAGCCTTCTACCTAAATTTATTTTCTTTTCAAAACTATATTGGTTGTCTTTAGTTGAGTCAATGCTCATTATCTGAAAAAGGTTTTTGTTTTAATTTTTCATGGGAAATTTCTCCTTTGCCCGTTCTATGTTTCATGGTTCAATGGTTTTAAAACTTGTTCTTCTTGCTTACAGCTGTTCATGACCTAATTAGTAGTTGCTTCTAACTTTGACTTATCTCTTAGCCTTGACTCTTGCAATTTAGTGATTTACGGCCGGCCGCCTTTTTTTCCACACACACACACACACACGTAGGTAAAATGGAACTCTTTTCCAGAATTTAAACACACACAATTAGTTGTAATTCTGTGTAAGTAATTTCTTGGATGGCTGTTATTGTTTTATTGGTACTATATGCAGCATTTGTGCTCCAGCAAGGCCCTCTTTTTCTCATTTTTATTATTTTTAATTTAAACATGACGTAAATAGGTAGCAATAGGTGGCCAATGACTGGCTGATTTGTTTACTTAATTTCTTTTTCTTTTGTAATATATATTGCAGAGTTGTTTAAATGACATAAACACCCTGTGGCAACCCCTTGGTAAGGACACAACTGAATACTTCTCACTGAAAGATCTCTGGGAGTGGTTTAATGAATGGAGTGCATATGGTGCTGGCACGCCTGTTGTGTTGAAAAACGGCGAAACTGTGATGCAATACTATGTCCCATATCTTTCATCCATCCAAATCTATGGTGACAAGTCAGTTGCAGCTTCTAGGTATGTAAAAAATTTCTAAGAGATTATATGGAAGCTATTCATGCACCCTTATTTACTAGTTTAAACTTTAAAGTTTAGTTCAAAAAATATAATTCAGGATAAAAATAAATGTACTTTTATACCAATTTTGGCAATATTGTGAAGTAAGTCTTCTTTTGTTCAAGGATCCGGAGAGAGGACAATGAGATTGTCGAATTTGAAAGTGATTCATGGAGCGATGATAGTGCTAGTGATAACATCTCTCGATCATTAAGTAACAACTCTAGCAAATCATGGGATGCAATTTCTGAGGATTCCAGTTGTGACCATGAGAGTTCATGGCCAAGAGACAAGCTTGGTTACCTCTACTTACAATACACGGAGATGTCTCCTCCTTACTGGAGGGTCCCACTTATGGACAAGGTAACCTTTCTCACTTTGTTGTTATTAGTTTCTTTTCAGTGGTAGACAGAAGAATTTTGTTTGTATCTCAGATTCGCTAAACCCATCGCTGATGATCTCTCGTTTCAGATAACTGAATTGGCAAGAAGTTATCCGGCATTAATGACACTGAAGAATGTGGATCTTTCTCCAGCGAGTTGGATGGCAATTGCTTGGTGAGAATGACTAATTGTTCTTGTCACCTATTAAAATCCCTGATAAACAAAAATCTATTGCAATACTGATGATTAAATGACTGTTTTACTAATAGATAGATAGAGCTTAGAATGAAACTCCGTTTGGTTTTTTCAACATTATAATTACCACTCATCAGATTATTGCAATCTGACATCTCAGCATAGCTAGTATAGTTGATATCAGGTGACTGCTCTGAACTATCTCTAATGCCATTTGTCTTAAATTTAACTAAAAAGATTGAATTGGTTTGCATTTTGACCTCGAAGACAAGATATACTACTATATCATTAGTTTCTGTATAATTTAGAATATAATTGATGTTAGGGAGAAGAGTCTTCGTTTCTGAACTTCTACTTCTCTTTACTTTCTCTGTAATATAAATAAGGTTATTCTTAGTGAACTTGTAATTTTTTTTTTTTTTGCTTTCTGAACGTGTTATATTGATCTGTTATCATTGAATAGGTACCCTATATATTCGATACCAAGTCAGAAAAATGAAAAGGACTTGGCGGCATGCTTCCTTACTTTTCATACATTGTCATCATCCTTTGAAGGTATCTGAATACCATCTCTTTTTATAATCTATGATAACTTTTCTAGAGAGAATTAGTGTAGACATATTTAAAATTTAATATTTTTGAATATAAATTAGTGTTAAAGCAAGCCTCCCATACTTGGGCGTGGCCTGTGGACTCGAGTGCTGAGCATAGTTTGTGGCTCTGCAGATTGTGCAATGGAATATGATAACATCGATCCATGTTTGGAAAGTGTTGGAGGAGAGAAATGCAAGAAAAAAGAGTCGGGCTTTATAGCACTGCCTCCTTTCGGACTGGCCCCTTACAAAATGCATGGTGATCTGTGGATGAACCCAAGTTCATCATCTGATGATCATGAAACGCTAGCCGATATGTACAGTGCTGCAGATTCATGGCTAAAGCAGCTCAATTTCCACCACCATGATTTCAACTTCTTCACATCCCACTCTTCTCTGTAAATTGCTTTCTTCTTCATAACCGCCTGACCACCCTTGTGTTTTAGCTTTCGGCTTTGACAGGATTTGGATTTTCTGAAGTTGTGAATTTATAAAGTGCCTCTACGATGAGAGAGATATAGAGTGGCATAGGAAGATAGGAAATTGCTAGTTGTCGAGTGGCTGAATCCTTGCTTATTGTGTTGTCCTTTTGTTCACTCTCGAGGCATTTTAGAAGATCCAATTTGACACCGGCATGGAAAATTCCCCTAGGAGCATATTCTGATGAACACCATTCAGAAACTTTGAGAGGTTATAATGTCTAAGGAGTGCATAACCCCAAGGGCCAATCTACTAAGATTTGCAGCTGAGGGGTCTTTTAAACTGAGTTTGTTCTTTTGGGGATGTTTTTGTGAGTTTCTTTAATAGAGGCTAAGAGTTAAAGACTTCGGATTGGAGGTTTCATCATCTCTAATCCTCCCTGTACTTCAATGGCTTCACTTTTCGGACTTTCACTTTTTGATTAATGCATGTAGAGTTTCTGATTTCTCCTGGTCTTTGATTGAGAGAAGAATCAGTTTATTTTCTTCCACACGCAACTTATATTCCCTTAACCCATCACCTTTGGGTTCAATGGTGAGAATAGTTGCCTCTCACCAGTTTGGGAGAGGGTTTCAGGTAAAGTACGTAACATGCTGCAAAATCTCGTTCTAGTTTAAGTCATGACGTCGGGTTGTGTGTGACCAGACTGGTTTGAGGTAAGCTCAACCCCCTTTCAAAATTCCTTGGAAAAAACAGAACTTATGTTCCTTCAGGGCTTGTTTGGTTTGAGGGCGGGCAAGGGAAGTGAGGGGGTTATATTACTTTGTTTGGTCTCTTGGAGGTGAGGGGAGGATAAAGGATCGGTTTAAGAAGGTTGGGGGAGGGATGGTAACCACAATTTTACCATTTTACCCTTAACATTAATTTATATTTTTTAATCTTATCACATTTAAATTAATTTAAATCTCACTTCAAAAACAATTAATATTATAATATATATGTAGGGTATAATGATATTTTTATTTGTAATTAGTCAAATAAAATATTTTAGAAGATTAAATTAACATTAGTTAAAATTTATTGAAAATAGTTAAAAATCTTAAAAACTGTCATTTATTTTCAAAAACCAAGATTACCCTCAAATATCGAGATATTTAGTATATGATCTTTTTTTTAAAATTGTTATTCAAGTTACTTAAGACTTTCTAAGAAATAAATTCACTAATTAGTCTCTTAAAACTACAGTATCACTCATGTAGTGCAATAGCAGTAATTTTGAGAGTAATTCAAATTTATGAAAGTTTGAGTCTCTAGATTTAATTTTTCCTATTAATTAAAGAAGAAATGTTATTTAGACCAAGAGCCAATGGTAAAAGGTTAAGAAGTGCTTAATACTAGCATTAGTACCAATATGAATATAATAATATTAAAATATAATTTGATTGGGATAGTTTTCGATGTGGCTAACTCCATCTACTCAATACACCAGCCACCTTTTGCACCATTTTGAATTGAATCAGGTATTCCATGACTATCCTGACAACTCGGTCTGCTCTCAACTTGACTTGCTGTTGCAACAGCTTCTCAATGCAGCCAACTCTATCTATACTCAATTTCCTCATCCTCTTCCCCTCCACCACCGCCGTGAGGCGTCTACCTCTACCGTTTGGTCTTGAAGCTTTGTATCTATCTGGGCATGGTCGATCAATCTCACAAGTGAATGGTGTTAGTGGCCACCATATGGATTCAGGTGCAGAGTGGAGGGTAGGTGAAGGGGTGAAGACGCATAGTGTGGATTGAAGTTCGAATGGGTTTGCTTTTTATTTTTAAAATGAGTATTATTGGAATATCATAATCTATAAGAGGGTAAAATAGTTATTAAATTTATCTCCCTCCAAAACCACCAAATTGAAAGGAATCAAGATAAGGGAAATGAGCCAAAATTTTGACTCCCCTCCTCTTTAAAATTCCAAACCAAATAAGGGAAACGAGTCATTTTCGCTCTCTCCCCTAACCCGAAGGAAGGAGGGGAATGAAGGATAACTTAATATGATTTTTGAAAATGTGCTAGTAGTTAAAAATTGCTTTGCCCACACACACTAAAAAGGAATGCATCATATTTATGTTAATGTATGTGTTTGGAAATCCGTTGGAAAAAAGGAGTTTATTTTTAAAATGAGTATTATTGGAATATCATAATTTATAAGAGGGTAAAATAGTTATTAAATTTATCCCTTTCCAAAACCCCCCAAATTAAAAGGAATCAAAGGGAGGGAAATGAGCCAAAATTTTGGCTCCTCCCCCCTCTAAAATTTCAAATCAAATGAGGGTAACGAGGCATTTTCCCTTCCCTCCCCTAATATACCTTCAAACCAAACAAACCAGCAGGAAGGGGGGAAATGCAAAATAACTTAGGGCTTGTTTGTCTCCTCTTCCTAAAACCTAGATTTGGTTTCAAAACCTAGGTTTTACCCTAAAATTTAGGTTTTGTTCAAGCACAAAAAATTTTCATAAAAGTTATTTGGTTACAAAACCTTGTTTTGAAACCAAGGTTTTCTCTTTCCTACTTTTTTTTTCTTCTTTCTCTTTCATCTCTCATACTTTTTCCTACTTTTCATTCTTTCTCTTTCCTTTTTCCTACCAACTTTTTTGCCTCGGAATCCATAAAAGCTAATAACTTCCCAAACATAAATTACTTTTCAAAACCTAGGTTTTGCCTCGGAATTTGTAAAAGTTATTTCCCAAAATGTAGGTTTTGCTTCGAAATCTGTAAAAGTTATTTTCAAAGTAGCTTCCAACCATGCCCTTAATATGATTTTTGAATGTGCTAGTAATTAAAAATTGCTTCTCCCCCACACACGCTCTAAAAAGGAATGCATGATATTTATGTCAACGTGTGTGTTTGGAAATCCGTTGGGAGGAAAGAGTTTACGGATTTTGAGAAGAATTCACAGAATCCAAAAAGAATTAATATATTTGATATGCTTTTTACTTATTTCAAGATACTTTTTACGGATTTTTTTTATCTTGATTTGCATGTACCGTTAAGGAAAATATTTCCTAAACATACACAATGTCATGCATTCTCCAGCTTGGATTATGTTAGTATTCACACTTTCCATCACCATGACTCAAATGGTCTAAATCATCTACCACAACCCTCCTTCAAGATATGGTAGCATCAATTATCTTGGAGAATATATGAGGGGCTTGTTTAGGAAGTCGGTTGGGAGAACGATCACAGATTCCGAGGTAAATATGTAAGAGAAATTTTGCCTCGATAAACGTATGAATGGATTTTGGGGAGGCCACAAGCCCAAGATTGTGCTTGTGTATAATCGAGATGTACCTTCAAAATATACACAAATGCGCTAATATATATATATATATTTATGAAGAAAATATCCCGAAAAGCATGAATATTTAGAAGTCAACAACATATTAACCCTGTTATAACATGTTTTTTTTTTTACTTTATAGTTCTGTAAAATAACAGATTGTCTAATTCTGGGATCATTATCTTGAATCAATAATCTGTATGTTTTTTTATTCTCCAATTTATTTATAAAATTATATTTCATTTTGATATTAACGATACGATGTGCTGCTTCTTCTTTTTGTGTGAATGATATGATGGGCTTTTATTTGTTGGGTGAGTCCATTTTTATAACTAATAATTTCATATTTAAATACATATTTTTAGCAACCAAAATTTTATACTCGTGATCTCATCCTTAATATTAATATTTTTGTTGTATTTACCTTCATTAATCACTCTATCAAAAGTGAAGTTGCTGTTATAATTCCTTCCACTTTTTTTTATAAGTAATAATTACCTAAATCACTTAAAAAATGAACCAACAGTAAAAAAATAATGGATGAGTAAGATATAATGTTTTTCAAACATATCATTATTTATGAAAATAATAGGTGAGATCAAGGATGAGGGAGAATAAGTGAAAGAAAGTACCAGAGAGATTTATAAATAGAAAAAAATGGATTGAATTTTTAAACAAATAAAATTTGTTGCTTATGCAGAATACGAACCCCATGAGAGAGTATGTAAGTTTTTTTTTTTTTTTGAATGAACAAGAAATTTATTAATGGACAAGAGGGGTACAAGGAAAGCCAAAGAAGAACAAAGGAAGGAAAAAACAAACGGAGAACAGAATGGACAAAACAAAAAAGAACAAAAACTTAGTTATCTAAAACTCTATTGTTAAGTCCAAGCGCTTGGATGGAGTACTCCGCGAGAGCTAAAGCCCCATTAATCAGATGCAGAGGTGATATCTTCTCGCTATAAAAATCTTGAAGATTCCTTGCGTTCCATAGCCGCCAACAAATGATGCCAAAGGTGGTGCTCCACGAAGCATATTTATCATTCATTTCCAAATTGATACAGAGCCATCGATTGAAAGGTATAACTGTAAAAGATGATAGCATCTGAGTTGGCAAAACAAGGGGCCAGCAAGATCTTGCTAATAAACAGTGCCTCATAATGTGATCAATATCCTCATGCCCTTGTCCACAGATCCCACAGGTGTTATCATCAGTCATTTGCCTTCGAACTCTTTCCTTAATAGTAAGGAGCCTGTCATTAAGCACCAACCATAAGAAAGTTCTGATTCTTTGGGGCCCTTTCCAACTCCAAGCAAGACCCCAATGTTTGCTTTCATCATCCCACTAGTCTTGCATGAGAGGATTATAAGCAGAACTGACAATAAATTGGTTACCCCAGCCAAGAGATAATAAGGTCATGTGAATCCTGCCTCGGCAGTGGCTTGAAATTATGAATACTCCTTAGAATATCCTGAGGGAGTTTACCTTGAATTTCACTCCACATCCATGAACCATCAGGGGTGACAAAATTGCTAATGGTCTTTTGACAATCATCATCACTGATAGGGCAGAAAGCTAAATGAGAAAAGGGGCCCAATTCTCCAATCCAATGATCAGACCAGAATCTAACAGTTTTCCCATCAATAATAGTCCATATACAGCCAAGATCAATATCATCCCATACAGTTGAAAGACTTTTCCATAAGTGAGAAGCATTACGGTTCTTGAGTCCCTGAGTCATATTGCCATTCCACTTGTATTTGGACCGAATAACTCGCACCCAAAGGGACTCAGGCTTAGTCTGAATAGCCTAAGCTAGCTTCATCAAAAAAGCCGAGTTCTGACTACTGAGGTTTTTCAATCCACAGCCACCATGCTTTTTCGGCTGTCATATAGAAGCCCATTTTAAAAGAGATGTACCCTTACGGTGCTCACAGCCTCCCCATTTGAATTGCTTTATGATACTTTGAATCTTATCACAAGTGACCATGGGCAGTTTCGTTGTCTGCATGGCATAATACGGCAGCGTAGATAATACAGACTGAGTCAACGTAATCCTCCCTGCAAGAGAGAGAGTGTGACTTTTCCAGCCTTGCAACTTAGTTTGCACTTTATCCACAATATACTGGTAAGTGTCTTTAGTCACTCTCTTGTAGAGAATGGGAATGCCTAAATACCTACATAGCTGGACAGTTTTCTGAAAGCCCAACATAGAGCAGGTATTGTTAGTTGCCTGAGGAGAGATATTTCTTGAGAAAAAGATCGTTGTTTTAGTTTTGTTCACATTAAGCCCTGACGAATGGCAGAAATCATCAAGCAACTGCTGCAAAAGGAGGACCTGAGTATCATCAACATGATTAAAAAGAAGGAGGTCATCTGAGAAGAATAAGTGAGAAAGGATAGGTCCTCTCCTTCTAAGTTGAACTGGTTTCCAAGCCCCCTTTTGCACCTCCTCACAAATAGCTTGCGAAAGACGTTCCATACAAAGCACAAAAGATAAGGAGAGAGGGGGTCACCCTACCGAACTCCCCTGTGTGGAAGAAAAACAGTAGAAGGATGACCATTCCACTGAACCTGCATAGAAGTAGTGGTTATGCACTGCATGATTATCTGCTGAATTCTCACTGGGATTTGGGAATCAGCAAGAGTATTAGCGATGAAATCCCAACTTAGCTTATCAAAAGCCTTTTCCAGATCAATTTTACTTGCCATCCATCCTTTCCGACCACTCTTATTTCTCATATAGTGAATAACTTCTTGAGCAATAATGATGTTGTCAATGATAGTTATACCCTTAATAAAGCTAGCTTGTTGAGGAAGGATTAGAACTTGCATTAATGGTTTAAACCTGTTATCAATCATATGTAAGTTAGTATCACACGACTGACAATTTGAGACATTTGAAACCATTGATAATCTTTTTCTAAAGGAAAAAAAAAACATTGAATTAGGATGAACCGATGCCTAACCGTTATCGTTGCGTTTCACAACACGCTTCGTCTTCTCCCTTCATCTTCTCCGTAAGCTTCCTAGACGGAAAAAGAAAGTGACACGCATTGATGGCATCTTATTCTTTAGCAGCTTCGTTTCTTGTTTGCTTAATTACTTGAGAATATATGCTTTTGTATTGCTCACAATGACCTCCCTCATGGCCGCACCATTGTTGTTTTCTGCTAGTTCTTAGTCGTGTTTGCCCATTCCCTCATCCTAGCTCAGCTCGTGGATCACATTTATCTCGAAGAGATAGCTCGATTGAAATCCGCATTGGGGCTGAGATGGTTTTGGTTTTTGGTTTCGTTGTCATTGGTTTTATGCTTGGGGTGGTGGTGGTTGTTGCTGTGGAAGCTCTGGGTGTGTTATGGATCATAAAATCGATAGGACAAACGATCAAGGAACGAGTCGAATCGAAATGTCTCGTGGGGAGCGGAGAAATTGATACCCGACAGTCTCTAAATTCTTCTCTTAGGAAGCAGGTAATTATCTTGAATAAATGGCATGGCCAACAAAATTTTTTTTATCACAAGAAAAACCCCGGGCAAACTTTTCTAGTTCTTGAATTTGGTAAAAGGAAAAGACGTTTTTTCCTCAAGACATTATGTTGGCTTTGCTGAGATTATCTCGAAAAGGGCATTGCCACAATGTTTGCTAGCTTGCCTGGATTGAACTTTTGTTCTCATGTTGTTTTCTATTTTAGAAGGATATATTCTGTATCGTTGCATGTGTTAAAGGGAAAAGGGAAGATTGGTGGAGCACCAAGCTGTGAGTCAGTTGCTCATGCCGAAACCTGAAGATCATTAAACAATTCTATTTCCTTCTACTTCGCCTTATTCTTGAAATCAGTTAGCCACAGTTAAATTAGTACACTAATGGTCATATATTAGGAATACTGTACATGTTTCAATTACAACCGAAGAAAAACTTCTAGTTTCTAGAGGGCCAGGATTACCTCCTTCATTTGACTTAGCAGCAAACAAAAATGAGCATGACTTGTTACTAAGCATTTACTTTACAGATGCATCTCATCCTCTACGTGACTTAGCTTTTGCTAGATGCATCGAGTTGAAGATGTAAGGTCATGTCTGTTTTTGTGCAACTCTTCGACTTCTAGTTTTTAGGGCATCTAATGTTTTGCGTAATATTCTTGTCAACTTGAGTGTAAATTATAGCATTGATAGCTATCTGCATTGCTGTGAAAAATAAGCCTATCATTAAGGATTCAACATTTGCATGCTAGCATTTGCAACTTTTTGTATATAACATTTTCTGAAGCATGCTCCCTTTTGGCTAATTCTAATTGTACCATGCAAAGATACTTCTCAAATTGTAATCTGTATCTTGGAGTATTCACTTAAGAGAAGAAACATGTTAATGGACATGCCTGAGTTATGATGCATTACCATGGCACAATGACATATCCTTCTATAATGATAGGCAATATGCTTACCACAGTTGCATATGTTATACCTTAAAAAGAACAATTCTTACAAATGTACGTGGAGTATAGAGCACTGGTAGTCTGAAAACTTTATTTGGAATAATTTAGAATATCTGATATTTTTTAAGTTTCAGACATGCTGTGTCTGCATTCAGCCTTTTATTAATCATGCCAATCACTTTATAGTTCTATTAATTAATTAATGCTCATTTTTCACTTTTCTTTATAGTGTTCCTTATTTTTCTTGTAACATGTTTGGGCAAAAAATTTCTGTAGCATTTCTTTTGAATGATATTTTCTTTTCATTATACCATTGGTGGTCTTTCAGGGTGTGGTTTGGATTCTAGAGTCAGACAAAATCACAAAAATCTGGCTTGACAGAACATCAAGAGAGCAAAAAAGGAAAAAAGACTTTGTGGAGGTTTCTCCTGTTAAAAAGTATGGAAAAATCACCGATCAGTCACTTATTCTGGCAGAACCTGATGAATCGTGTACAACTATCCAGCTAAAGGGGTGCACAGTTGAAGCTGTTTCTGCTGCAAGCCTTTCTTCAAAAAAATGGTAACATGATTTCCAAGTCATCCTTGTTGGCTGCTCCTATTTTGCTGGAATTCTGTGGCAACATCCAAGAAGAGGGTCAGGATTCAGGGATTTTTTATTTTACCATTTTATTTCAATGAATTAAATTTTGACCTTCTTTCAAAGAGTATAATTTTACATGCCTAATGAACAGGGAGATAGTGAAATTAGCAGAGTACAAGTCCCAAGCTCATTCAACTGTCATGCCAATTACTATGGTGTTTGGCTGGGTAGAGTATTAGAAATTGAATGATTCAATGAAAAAGTAATATGTTCTCATCGTCCAACTTAATTGTCTAATGATTATAAATGAGTTTTTTTTTTTGTTTTAAAATATGGAAACATGAAAAGGCACAATAATTCTTGAACTTCAGTTTTGTAAGTTTTAGTCCTTCAAACATTCACTGTTTGTTAATTTCCAATTAAATCTTTCATAATTTAGAATCAGAATGTGTTTTTAAAAATATCTCACTTATGTACTGTAGAAGACAGAAGTTCTGGGAGGTTTTTCTAGTAGTTTCAACTATGTAATACAGAATCAGGACTAGCTATGGATTCTGAAAGCTGCAAAAACTCAAAAACATTTGTATCATTACCGTCACACATGGCTAATGTCTGTAACAACTGGCAAGGACAATTTTTGTTGAGTTGCAGCATGGAATATTTGTGAATCCATTGATCTCACTGTCATGAAAAACGACAATTCATTGAAAACATGATCCAATACTTGTAAAGGTAGATTCAGTTTAAAGGGACTATATGTTTGACAGTTATAGCATTTTGATTGAACAAATGGTTGTCCTTTAAAGAAGATGGATAATGTGTTTATTTCTATATGAGATTTAACTCAATATGGAGAAATCTCATAATTGCCCTGCCTGCACACTTTTTTTTTTTAGAAGTTTGTCTTGTCAAAGCTTGGTTTATGAGGATAATTGGTCAAATAATACTGGAAACATAAATTTGATCGCTTGGACATGTATTGAGAGAAGTATGTGCTTCTCTGTCCTTATCTAATGGTGATTGGTTGTGCAGGGCAAAGAAGCTCCCCATCAAAGTTGAAAGCAAGACTTCTGCAATATACAATGGCTGCAAAATCTTTTACATATATGTAGAGACTTCATGGGAGAAAGAATCTTGGTGTAAGGCTCTCCGTCTGGCTTCATGTGATCAAAACGAAAAATTAAAATGGTTTTCCGGGTTGCATGAAGAGTTTCATAGTTACCTGATATCTTTAAATGCTGAATATTCTTCTTTTATGAAACCATCGGTAGGATCCAGTGTTGAGGCAATAGATAGGGCTAGTAAGCCTGATAGTGCTCACTCGAAAGTTCATCAATTTTTGAGGAAATTGTCAAAAAAGACTTCCAGAGTTGGTCTAGATAATAAATCAACTTGGTCTTCATTATCAGACCGTGAAGAAAAAAAGAACAGTGAGAAGCTTCATGCTGGTAAAGGTTCGGCTGTGTCTGTTAACTTGATAAAACCTGCTTCAACAAAGCATTGTAAGAGTTCTACTGAAGACAATGCTCCTCCATTATCTTCAAACCAATTCTGTTCAGAAAGCCCTTGTCATTTCTATGCTGTTGATTCTGATGAGAAGATCGGTACTGATGAGGGAACATTATGTTGGAATTTGTTGATTTCCCGTCTATTTTTTGATGCCAAAGGCAGTGCAGAGTTGAAGAGATTTTTTCATGCAAAGATTCAGGTCTTTTCCTATATGATTGATGAGTTTGAGAATATTTATTTTTGGGATGAGGGGGAGGGGGTTGATTTGTTAATTACAAAGTAGCAATATAATTCTTATTCAAACTGGAATTTGCATAAATGTTGTTATACCCTTCTAGTAATCAAGTTTGACTCTTTTTTGCTGTTGGTCCAGAAAACTAAGTTTCTAGATACAAGCTGAACTATGTCTGTTAAGCTTACTACATTATAGTTGTGGAATGCTTTTCTTGTTTTTACATACATCCATGGAGTTAATTCGACTGATTAAGGGATGAAGCCATGCCACTTGATTGATCGGAATAAGTGGAACTGGTAGCTTGAGCGTTTTGAAGCTTGATGAATGCAAGGAAAGGGTAATGCTCAGGTTGCTGGTGCCAAGATTGTATATATTTGAAGGGGGATTGGAGATTGTTTCTGCTAATCTGATTTTCAATTTTCTTGCCAACCTACTGAAAACATAAATCTTTTATGGATACTATGAAATAATTTTTGTTGTTTCTGTTTGTTGACAGAAAAAATTGTCAAGTTTGAGAACTCCCAGTTACATTGGTGAAGTAATCTTGACAGAATTCAGTACTGGAAACATTCCTCCTTGTATCAGAGGAGTGAGGGTTCTTCCTTTGGAAATGAGTGAGGTGTGGACCTTAGAAGTTGACATTGAATATGCTGGTGGTGCGTTATTAGAGATTGAAACAAGGCTAGAAGTTGGCGAGCTAGGTCTCCATAAAGAGATAGAGGACTCAAATCCAGATTTAGGCAATTCTGGGGACGTCTCTTCCGATTTTGAGGGTTTTGAATATTTGGGAAAACAATTGAACCTCACTGAAGGTACCAGTGACTTACATGAGCCAAAGGAAGATAGTGATGCTAATATTGGTCAGTATATGAATCATATCAAATCCAACATTTTGTGCTTATTCTAATTTGTGTGATGCTTTGCCAACTTACAAGATCATGATGAATATTGTTGCTGTAAAAATAGGATTAATGAAAGTACGTGGGTGATTACATGTCTTATCTCTGTTGATAATTTCTTTGACTGCTTTTGGAATTCTAGTTGGTAACTTCCTATAGTCATTGAGAAGTTGTCGGTCCTGTTCTGGTTTATAAACCAATTACTTTCTTCTGTTTCTATGCCATTATGATTGACCCAAGGATAATGAGTTGCTGCTATTTGCTATTGATAATTTCTTTGACTGCTTTTGGAATTCTAGTTGGTAACTTCCTATAGTCATTGAGAAGTTGTCGGTCCTGTTCTGCTTTATAAACCAATTACTTTCTTCTGTTTCTATGCCATTATGATTGACCCAAGGATAATGAGTTGCTGCTATTTGCTATCTTTTCCATGCCATTGGATAGGTTAATAGAAGACCTGAGAGAAGATAAAAGTAACTTCATGTAATCATTTGATAGTCATTTGAGAAGTTATCAATGCTATTTTTGCTATAATTTGTACTGTAGACCTATCTAAGAGCTTTAGGAGATTATCGTCTTTCTCAAGCTCTGGATCCAGATGGAACTCTATATTAAATTCGGTTGCCAAACATGTTTCACAGGTAAACCCTTCTATTTTATTCCTTATCTTACTTTTTCATTAGTTTTCTGTTCCTTTTAAAGCTTCGGAAGCCCTTCCCCTGATATTTGATGTATCCTATTTGGGCAATATGTTGTGGTTGTCTAAGATGGGTTGATCCGTCAATGTTTCCTATCACATATATCCTAAGTTGGATAGCATGTTTGGAATCCTTGAACTGCTACTTATCACATTTTGGGGGAATGATTTGCTGTTATTGACATACTATTGTGGTGAAATTTTCTAGAAGTTTACTCTCATTTCATGGTCTGGGAGGCATCTCTCGGTCTATAGCAGTGGCTGTTAGTTGTTGATGGATTAGGGGGACAGGATTGGAAACTATTATGGGCTTGGGCCTCCCCAAAATCCATTCCTGCTCTTACCGAGACAAAATTCCTCTCACATATTTACCTCAGAATCTGTGATCGTTCTCCCAACGGCCTCTCCAAATAAGCTATATATAATGGAGTGTAATGGAAGAAGATTGATAGAATATAGTAAAACAAATTAATACTGCGGAGAGAATTGCAGGCTGACACTTTAAACAACTGCTTGAAGGTCATTTTATCTCTCAATGTTAAAAGATAAGTTAATTTTATTTTGAAGTCCACATAGCCATATTATGAGCCTTTGCATTAAAGTGTCATAATATAGATTTACTATAGTTCCATTTTGCATGTAATGACAACAACACCTTCTTGGGAGCTATGGCTATAACAACAACAAACAAACAAACACTCTACTAGAAACCTTGAAAGTAGAAATGAACATATATCTTTTATTTTCATCCTACACTTTTATATGTTCCTGGTGACACGAATTAAATATTTGATATCTTGCAGATGTTTTATTATTCCTTCAGCTCATCAAGTTGCAAACAAATTAATTGTTACTCTTGAGCTAACTGATAGTTTTTTTATTGCAAAGGTACCTCTCTCTTTGGCAGCAAGGGTAGCTTCCCTCAGAGGTACATTGCGTATATACATAAAGCCACCTCCATCTGATCAATTGTGGTTTGGTTTCATATCAATGCCTGACATAGACTTCAACCTGGAGTCATTTATTGGGGATCGCAAGATTACCAATGGACATGCTGCTTCTTTCTTGGTCAAACTGTTGAAGGTATATGATTTTTTCTGTGTGTTTTTGGAATAATCGAGGCATCTCTCTTTGCGGTGGTTGTTATAGATTATCAAGTTTCAAATATTTTGTTCATTCCCGAATTCCCATGCGTTTTTCACTTAATTTAGTTACAAATAATTCATATATATCATCAGTGCTCCTGCTTTTGGATTATTTGGCCTTCCATTGAAGTTCTGCTTTTTCTTTTTTGTTTGCCCCCCTCACATTCCTGAAAGTTAAACTTGATTTCTATCATGTGGCTGAAGATTATTGTTTTTGTTAATACCTGGCCTCACCACTGAACTTCGTTACTTTGTTTTTGCCCTCGTGTATGAACCAATGAAAAATTGCACTTGAAGGAATATACTCATCAGAAAATTTTAGAATTTCTAAAATTAAGACGTAGCTCAACCATGATAAACTAATCTTCAGTTGTAGCTTTCTGGTCAGTTATGGATCTGACCGATCGGAAGTTAAGATTAGAAATTTAGAACATAGAGAATTTTATTGTCTTGAAAGACACAGAAGAAAGGGTTCTATGTATTAATATATATATATATATATAGAGGATTTTATTCCTTCTTGTCCTTTTCACTGGCAGAAGCCTTTCTATTTTGTGCATATTTGTACGTGTACATTCAAGGGTTCTGGATGACTGATGTCCTAAATCTCGTCCTCTAATGTGCTTCAGTTTTGTTTGATCTCTCGGGACAGGATCAGGGAAACTCTTAATTTCTAAACTGAATCTAATTTCACTCCTGCAGATAGGAATCCGGGAAAATTTAGTGCTACCAAATTGTGAATGCGTTTGCATCCCGTTCATGCAAGCAGAACAAGATGACTGGGTTCCTTTTAATGTTGCTCCATTCATATGGCCTAACCATACTTCTGGGATTGAGACTCCCAATTCAATGGGAGTTGGTGCAAGGACCTCAACTGATAATCCAGAGCATGATCAACAAAAACCAAAAAGTGCTAAATTTAATCAAGAACCAGAAAGAAAATCAATAGATGCTCGAGGAGTCCCGTCAAGTTCCTTTCGAAAAGCAGGTAGTGCTGAAGAATTGGCAGCATTGTTGTTGCAGGACAAAGAAAGACCACAAGAAAAAGTAGACTTGAAAGAGCCGGTTTTGTCTTCAATTGAGAAGGTTAATCCTCAAGAAACCAAGGACTCGAGAGAACCTAGACCGCCGTTGTTTCTGAATGTTGGGGCACAAGACATGCGGGAACCTAAGATGGAGGATAGTTCGTCCTCATCAACACCCAGCATGCGTGGTGCTCTGTTGGAGAGACAAGATACTATGGATGAGACAACGCCAAAGAAAATGGGGAGAAAGGAAAAGATGAATGTTCTCCGGAGGAAGATGGGTGAGAAATTTGAGGGGGGGAAACGGCATATTGGAGAAAAGAGCAAGAACTTTGTCGACAAAATGCGAGGACCTCGAGAATCATGAACAAAGTAAAAAGAAAAAATATGTGCATATAGTGTTAATGATACGTTGAGCACGTTGGCCATGCCATTCTTATATAGGAAGAATATCAGGTAGCAGCTGTTGTTTCATTGATGAATTGTGCACTTTGTTGGTGTCTGGAAGGATTCAATGGCAATAGATATATGCACATTAATGATCCTTCCACAGGAGAGTTTATAATTTTGGCAGCAATGGTCACAATAGATTGTTTCTGTTATAAAAAATGCTATATGATTTTCCATATTTGAGTAATAATATCCCATTTTCATTGTTTTGAGTCTATCAATGTCATCGTTGATTAACTTCATCTATATCAAGTTGGTTGTAGAGGTAAAACAGAATGATGCCAAATGCAGAGGTAATACTTTAAGCTTTACGGAAGAAATGCAAGTGAAATTAACTGCACCCAGAAGCAGCAGCCAGTGCAGATATGGCTGTAAATAATTAAAAAAAAGTAATTATTACCAAAAAAAGTTCGAATTTAAATCAGGCAATAGCACCAAATATTTGAATTTAAATTAGGCGATAGCACCAAATATAAATTATTTTACTAAAGAAAACTGTTGTGGCATGTTAGTCCTTCAAATATTAGTGAACTACTTGACAGATTTTTCTTTCTTTCCCCCCTTAAAATTTGGCCAACATTAATGCGTACAATGAATTAATTATTTTACGGATCATTGTTTGTAGTCATTGTTTCTGCTGCAAAATTAGCTTCCAAAAGAGAGGCATTTAACTCTTCTAGTGTCTTGTAGACATTTACTAACTGAAGGTAAGAATGATTTCCTGCAGAAAACATATGAAATCTACCATTGATCTCAACCAGGCTCCAACCACATTCTTTCACCAATCCTTCACTAGTTATCAATTTTCTCATCATATGTGCCTCCTTCCACTTGCCCAAAGATGTATACAAATTAGCCATCAACACAAAATTTCCAGATCTTGCCTCACCTAAATCCAACAATTTAGCTGCTGTCAGCTCTCCTTGCTCAATGTTACCATGAATCCTACAGGCATTAAGAAACGGGGTCCAAGCTTGTCGTTGTGCTTCGAGCGGCATGCCTTCGACGACATTTAAAGCTAAATCAAGCCGACCGACTCGACCAAGAAGATCGACCAGGCAAGTGTAATGTTCTACTGTAGGATCTATTCCGAATTCCTCCTTCATGTTTTTAAAATAGTTCAGTCCATCTTCCACCAATCCTGAATGGCTACAGGCATGTAAAATGCTAGTGTAAACAATTGCATCAGGCATCAAACCTTCTTCCCTTACCATTTTATTGAAAAGGCTTATAGCCTCTTTCCCCATCCCATGAACGGCATAACCGTTTATCATGGAAGCCCAGACTACTAAATCTTTATCCTTTACTCTCTCAAATGCGTCTCTCGCTTTCTTGATGCGTCCACATTTGGAGTACATGTGTATGAGAGATGCTTGGATTCTCTTGTCAACATCGAACCCATGTAGCAAAATGTATTCTTCAATCTCTTGTCCCATGCTCAGAAACCCCAAATCAGCACAAACCGAAAGAACTGTGGCAAGAGTTACTACATTTGGTCTTACATCTGTCTTGAGTAGCTTCCTAAATAGTTCCAATGATTCCACAGGATGGCCTGAAGAAGCATAGCCCGCAATCATAGATGTCCATAATGAAATGGTTTTTCCATTGACCAGATCAAATATCCTTCTAGCAGATGAAAGGTCACCACATCTTGCATACATACTTACAAGCGCATTTTCTATGGATTCCTCCTCATCACATCCACTTTTGAGTATAAGAGAGTGAACCGATGAAGCCAATCGAGGATTTCCGATTTGTATACAACCAGAAGCTAGATTCAAAAACACAACAGAGTCTATGTCAGTACTTTGGTGTTGTATTTGATGAAAAAATCTGAATGCTTCCGCAGCATTCCCAACTTTAAGAAAACCACCTATAATAGTTGTCCAAGAAATCATTGACTTATTATGCATCATGTCAAAAACTTGGGATGCTCCATTTATTCGGCCAAAATGGATATACATACTCATCAACGAATTGGCTAATGAAGTCTCAGAAAATTCTAGCCCATGTTTGATCAAGCAACAGTGTATTGATAGCCCCTGAAGAAGATACTTGTTGGAGGCAGGTAGGTTGGAATAGCCTGACAAAATGGAAACAAATGTGGTAGAATTTGGGTCAAAACCACAAACCCACATTTCTTTCAACAGAATTAGTGCTTCGTCCATCCAACAAGGGCCACGACAGTAAGCAGAGATCATGGCATTCCAAGAGACGACGCTTCTCACAGGCATTTCATCGAACACAAGCCGCGAATAAACAATTTCAGAGCATCTGGAGTACATATCAAAGAGAGCGGTTTGAACAAAAGCGTCTTCTCCATAGCCAAGTCTCAGTATACGACCATGAATCTTCGTTCCATCTCGAATAGAAGCAATCTTTCCACAGGCCTTGAGGACTAGAGGATAAGTGAAGCTATTACCAAGAACCCCAGAGCGAGCCATGGAAGAGTATATCTTTAGCGTTTCTGAGAATAACCCATTGTTGGTGGAGTCTCGAATCATAAGATTCCATAAGTACAGAGGCCTTTTGAAATTGGAAAGCGATGAAAGACGCAATGACATTTACTTTCTCATCTTCTGGGCATAGTTTTCACCTCTCTATATCAGGACTCAGAAGCTGTATTTACAGCTTTACCTCATGCGAAGAAGCAGGAAGATGACAATAATGAAGCAAATCCAACTCTGTGAATTGCAGACAAAAGTACTTGATTTTGACAATAATTTTGAAGTCTCAAAGCTAAGTCCTCGATAAAAAGGACCTTTGAACGGGAAAAGTTTTGGAGGTAAAATTCAACGTTCAAAAAACCGGACCGGACAACGAACCGGCCGAGACACTGGATCAAGGGTTAGAGGTCGAACCGGGGTCGAACCGGGGGTCGAACCGGCTATATAAAAAATTAAAAATATTACAAATTAATTTGTAATAACAATCTATGCATTAGGAATCCAAAATATCCATGTACTAATCAAAGTTCTAACATTTTAATTCATATATCAAAAGTTCAAAATAGTAGATTCTATCATCTACAAATCAA